>LQNK01000393.1:31969-47214 GCA_001586405.1 Phoebis sennae
AATGTTTTTATTGATATTGAGATTATGATATTTGACGTATGTCACTTACAAAGTTATAGTGAATTTATTATGTTCTTTGTGAAGATTGTCTGATAAGACAACTTTATAATAAATAATCAGGAGCATTTATTACGCCATACTAAACAAAGCTTGTACTATAGAAACTAGATAACTGATAGACAGACTTAAACATACTTTTTTTGTAAATACATACATACTATGTATAAATTAACGCCCAGCCATTAGAAAATTACAGTGTTCATCACATAATAATTAACTACTTGTGGCGATTGAACCCACACCCTCCGGCGCAATAGACTATTGCTATATCCACTGCGCCAATCGGGTCATCATTAAGTAGATATAGAAGTATGTGTTACATAACATTACCCTCCGCAATCATATAACAAATGCTTTACCATCTCATTACGTCCATTACCATCCATTATAAACGCGACAATAACAACCTGTTTAATGGAGGTTTAAGTTAATTGTTTCCGACAATTAACAGCATCGCCGGCCGTTAGTCCGGAGCTATCGGACGCTATCGGACGCTATCGGACGCCCGGAGAATGAGCTATTAACGCTCCGATTGTTATATGTCCGCAGCTGCGTTTAATTACATAGTAAATCAGAATCATGTAAGTTTGATATGATAGTCTTATAACATACGTCTGGACTTCTGGAGAATATACTATTATTAGAAACTAGAGCTTGGTGTTATATATAGCCTATGATACTCGTGGATAATGAAGCTTTCGAGTGGTGAAAGAATTTTTGAAATCGCTCCATTTGAGCCTATTCCTTACAATTTACAACCAAAGAAGAAAGCAAACAAACAAAGTTTTCCTCTTTATAATATTAGTGTAGATAGGGTTTAATGATGTATATACAAATTAAACTCTAACTGTGAGACTGAATTGTGACTAGCTCTGATGTGATAGTCCTTCACAGGAAGAAAATGAAAACTTAATAACTTTTTGCCAAAAACGACTTTTACACAGTAACAAGTAGAAAATAACTTCTATTTTATTTTTATTGAAATCTTTACAAAATCGGTGCAAAATCTTGTTAAATTGATGGCAGAAAGAATTAATGAGCATTTATACATCATGAAACTTTAATGCATAAGCATAGTTACTCTGTTGATTTTTGAGGAGTTCAAACTGTCTACTTTTTCGAATGCAAAAAGAATTTTCTAAATGGGTCCGTTAATGCCGGAACAACAAAGAACGGTAACATACAAAGAAATACGCTCGACTTGAGAACCTCCTCTTTTTTTTGAAAGTCGGTTATTAATCTAAATATATAATACATATCCATGGTTATTAACGTTAATTTACTTGCAATCAACAATGTTTCTTTAGTGGCTTTTTAACGAAACCCAAGACCAAAACACTTTTACCATTGTTGCATTTCTGAATAGATCTTATTGAATTTATATTTTACTGCTTGCACTCGCAGTTTCTCCCGCAAGATGTTGATAGTTTTACATAAAAATGACACACAAACAAAACAATCAAATCTTTGTTCAGAATCACGCTTAAGTTAGTGAAATGCGTTCGTTAGTTTTTGAGTTTATCTTTGCGTAAAGAAACGTGACCATTAAAAGAACTCTATTTATTTCTCCAGAACAATTATAGTTTACTTAATGAGTAAGGTATACATTTGAATAAATATTTTACGCGTTAAATGCATTTGCACACTTACATTTATATTAGTACTAGTAATATGGGGGTATGTGCATAACGTTTTCTTATCAACCGCTTGGCTACTTGCTGACGTATAAACGTACGCACGTAACGCACTTACTTATCGTACAGTTGTAGCTAATAATAAATATTCAGCGACGTTTAACACAACACCACCTAGTCCCAAACTAAGCTAAGCTTGTACTATGGAAACTAGATAGCTGATACATATACTTAAACATACTTTTTTGTAATATATACATACTATAGATAAATTAAAACCCAGACAGTATAAAATTTCAATGTTCATCACATCATAATTTTCTAACCGTGGGGATCGAACCCACACCCTCCGGCTTAATACACCATTGATGTATCTACTGTTCTAATCGGGCCTCAATCGGGTAGTCATGTGTATATTATACACTTTATTATCATGTAGTTATAGCTAATAATTCAATCAAATCATTGAAAATATAAAACAGTATAATTTTATACAAACCACATTAAATAATTGTTCTTTAAAGCCTTAATAAAGCACAAACATTACAGTACAAGCGGATGGTGGCCCGATTCCACTTCGCACTACATTTGGCAGGCGTCGGGGAATTTTAAAACAATGCTAAAGTGAATCTAGGCCGACCCCACTATGTTTTAAGATATACAATAATTTGACTTAAGGCGGCTATACAAGAACGTCTATTTTTGCTTTTTTATGTTACAGCTGGCAAGCGGAGCATGCGGTTCACCAGTTAAGGGACTGACTGCAGCTCATGAACAACATCAAAGTGTCGAAGCCTTGCCAGCTTGATGTAAGGGACAATAAGGAAGAAGATTAATAATAAGAAATTGAGAGAGGAGTAAAACTGGATGAGAGAGGAATGGGATGAGAACACATTGGGAATGGGAAGTGAAAAAAGGGCAAGCTTTCAAAAGATTTGTTCAAGGTGTCTTCAATTAAAAATTGGGCTATATGTATCCAATCGGATAAGATTTAAATTCGATTCGATATAATGATTAAAGAATCCTTCTTAACTGAATGATGCATTTGGGTATGCATATTACAGATGACTTGCCTCAAAGTATCTAGTATAGGAAAGAATTGGTGTTGACAAAGAGTGAGTAAGAAAAGAATAAGAAGTCCAGCGTCCCTATTCATCGCACTAAACAATTTTACACCAATTTCCTATGGGGTTTTACAATAGCCCCGGCGGGAACTTTACCCAATTCGTAGGCATAAACCGTCGAATTGAGAATTCAACAAGTCGTAAATACGTTTATGGGGTGTATTCCCGTGACGATCACTTCGACTTGAAATAGTTGTAATTCATCTAAGTCCAGATTGAATTATTTTCATCTAAGTCCACTTTTCATTACATGACTAGTGTATTGCTCACAGCTTTGCTCACGTGTCATGAAAAAACACGGTCATTTTTAAATTTTTTGAGCAGAAAATGATATTTTAACTTTAAAAGTGTATATCTCGTAAAACTAGTAAGTTTAACGATTAAACCAAAAATCAATTAAATTATTTAATTTCATAAAAATATTTGTATCAAATTATATTATTTAAAATAGTTTATTTTTTATTTAAGACTACTAAGGTGGACAATACAGACAAAAAAATAAACATAATAGAAATATAACCATTGCATTGTTGTCTATGAAACATACATATTGCTTACCAATTATTATTTTTGAAAAATATTCAATGATCAGAAATGGTTTGGTTACTGTTTTATTATATGTATAAATAATATTGTTTTTCAAAATACGCGTTACACACATTCCCGTACTCCCGCCTTAAGCATCCAAGAGATTGGTAAAATAATATACACATTGGGTTTTATCCAAACAACCAACTTTCCGAATGCTCAAAGAAACTCTTAAGTTCCGCCATATTTACATTTATATTCGCGACCAACTGCTCCATTCTGCATCACAAATTATTCATTTTACAAGTATTTATGTTAATTTGACTAGTTTACAGCGGTTCTAGCAACCTTTATTATAATTTTTAACTGCCTTCAATCCAAGAGTTTCTGCTGTATGATATTTTACTTTGTTTATTCTACTAATATTATAAATGCGAAAGTTTGTGATGATGTATGTTTGTAGGTATGTATATAATATGTTTGTTTGTCACCCAAAAATGACTGAATCGATTGTGATAATGACTTGGTATACGTATATGTAAGGGTTCAAAATTAACTACTTTTAATCCTTGAATTGCCACGGGATCAGAACTTACACGAGTGAAACCGCGGGGCACGGCTATTTTATTATAATATACAAGTATACCCATAGGTTACGTTTGAGTATCTTCAAGTATTTCTAAAATATTAATAAAAATATCGATTTCTACGTATTATTAATACTATCTACTAAAATTATTTTCCATAGAAATTCTACGACAACCAGAACAAAGATTGCCGTTAGCTATTGACAAAATGGTCGTACTGCACACATGGGGACAAAACCTCAGCAATAACAATAACAAGGCCGATAGTAACAAAAATGTCTCTATTTTCAAAGCTATCAAATATGGACTATTATTACAAGACCCCAATCCGCGTAATACGTTTCTCGGAAACCCCACACATTTAGAGGGATAATATTTTGACAAGTCGCAGCGAGAGCCAAAAACAATATAATGTCTAATCCGGAATGTTCTTTTGTGTCGAATTTTTCAGTGGAACGATCACAGGGAGGAATAAACATTTCCTATTCGGTAGGACGGAGAGGCCTTGGCAATAACAGGACGATGTCAAAGGATGAGTAATTGACGCTGTTAGCGGCGCTTCTTCGTATTTGGATATACATTTACGAAAAAATATGCTGCAAAGTATGACTTGATGTGTTTTGAAAATTAACCTTTCTAACAATATATAATATTTGTTGGAAAAATATCACGTTACCCTTTTTATGTATCAGCGAACAAGCGGAGCATGCAGTTCACATGATGTTAAGTGACTGACTGCAGCTCATGAACATCTACAACAGCAAACTGTCGCAAATACATTCCCGGCTTGAAGGAAGGAGAATGGAAAGGTAGAGAAGTAGAACAAGATGGGAATACAGGCTTCCGGACACCCACTCATCGTACAAAACAAATTACGCTACGAGCTTGACCCAATCGTGCAATGCTCTGCTTCCACTCTTATATTGCTGAAGATGTATTGTATCCCGTCGCACACGCCTGACTATTAAATTACACGCTACATTATAATTTTAGGTGGCAAAATTTATTTTACAAATACTCTCATTAAAATCTTACTTCCATTTACCTGATATCAAAAATTACGCCTAATCTAGTCACCTAAATGAGCTTCGTGAAACCTTGATATTTTCAACAGAATCGTTTATTTTTAGGATTCCCCTTATACCCCTTTTTGGCAGGTACCTATCTCCGCGGTCCGTCCGTCTGTCTGTATGTTTCTCTGCCACTAGACCGTATCTCATGAACCTTGATAGGTAACCTCATACTAAAAAGTAGAAAATAAATTTTATTTTATTTTTCAAATCTAGTCTAATTCGGTGCCTTTACTTATTTTCAATTGAACAAAATTTGCACCGAATTTAGACAATAACTATAACTCATTGAGTTTTAATTATAATTATAAAGTAATTTTGTTCACCTGAATCCCAAACTATTTTACCTAATGTCATTAGTTCCATTAATATCTGTGAGGTATAAACTTACGTTAATATCCGTGTCGCCGTATTTTGTATTTTCTTATGTTTATTTTAATACCAGTATTTTCATCTATACTAATATTATAAAGAGGAAAGATTTGTTTGTTTGTATTGAATAGGCTCCGAAGCTACAAGACCGATTTGGATGGAATTTTGTAGAAAGATTCTTTGAAATTCCATTAATGACAGGTTAGTTTTTATTCTGAAAATTCCACGGGAACTATGGTGCGAGAGTAAATATGGAGCTCAGCTATTATTGAATAAAATGTTTTTTTTTTAAATCCGTTATGAGCTCTCTT
This sequence comes from Phoebis sennae, assembly GCA_001586405.1. Classification (NCBI taxonomy): domain Eukaryota; kingdom Metazoa; phylum Arthropoda; class Insecta; order Lepidoptera; family Pieridae; genus Phoebis; species Phoebis sennae. Next base: position 37,656 of record LQNK01000393.1, read on the forward strand.
AATATAATAATAATTTATGGCAAAAGTATTTATTTGTAAATTATTTGAAATAGGACTTCATAAGTTACATCGTTCAATATATTTCATTAATCTCGGCAACACACCCACGCTTCTGCTGATGTATTATATTTAAAAATTCTTTGAACTGCTCGTATTAAAGAACAAGATTTTATTAAGTTGCAAAAATTGTAATGACGTCAAGTTTATTTATTAATAGTGTAATAAATTCAAATGAATCTATGAAATAAAAACTATCTATCGAACGAATCCAACAACACCTCACATGTCAGAATCCGCCTAGCCGTTTCGGCTGTAGGGCGTGCCAAAGATATGGTCATACAAACATACATACATTTGTATATCTTCACATAACTAAGTATTGATTTTACTCCTTCAAAATTAAAAGAAATAATAATTATATTCACATATTATTTGTATTAGCTGCAGACTGTGTTTTTGCGATCTAATTTTAATTTAATTTAGTAGTTTGCTGTCCATAATTGTGACAACACTAATATTATAATTCCAATTTCACAAAACTAACATCATTTTAACAATGTATGTCATATCGAACATCCTTAAAAAATACATATGCTCGAAAATCATTACGTCTGTCGCAGTCGGATAAATATTCCTAAAGAGAATTTCACTTGAAAACATAACTAGTTCATAGAATTACGCTATCAATTTATCGTCCCTAAAATCATTAATTCCCTTAATATCAGTAAGGTGTCTAAACTCAAAACTCAATTTATCTACGTGTCTCCCACATGAGCTTTGTAAACTCTTGACATTTACGAAAGTATTTATTCATAAATTATTTTAGATGAGATTCCTTAAATAACAACATTCTTAAAGGTAAAGACACCTACGATTCAGCTTGTATCGTATACGTTTGCCGTTTTACGCCATAAAAAGAATTAGGTTTGAACTTTCAAAACGTCTACTGAAAATAATATATGTGAGGTGTCTAAACTTAAAACTTCATGGATCTGATCGAACTGTGGCCCATATAAACGTACTCTAGATTATTAATTAATATATTTATTCGTAAATTATTTTAAATTGAAACATACTAATGGGTCCGCAAGACACTCATGTTTCTACTGGTATTGTCTACGTTTACTTCCCTAAGAATAACTATATTTAATTGAGCATCAAAAATGTCTAATGAAAGTGCTCCTTAAAGATTAAATAATTTTCACCTGAAACCAAAACTAGTTTATGAAATTACGCACTATCTAAGCGTTCCTAAAATCGTTAATTTCTCCAATATATGTGAGGTGTAAACTCAAAGTTTGCTGGTCGTGACGCCCACATGAACTTTGTAAGCCCTTGACATTTGCGAAAGGATCAGTTATTCGCAAATTATAGGAAACCTTCCCAACCTATAACTTTTCATGTCTACTCATTTTGTGATCGAATTCAATGTCTAGACTAGGTATTAAATATTAATCCATTTTGCATACTGACGTTAATAGTATACTGTTTTGATGAAATGTTGTTGTAAATCTTAAGTAATATAGTAAAGATATATTCTTCCTTATTATAAACTAGCTGATCCGTGCGGCTTCGCTCCCGTAGTATATTGTTATATATGGCCTGTGTTACCCATGGATAATGTAGCTTTCGAATGGTAAAAAAAAATTGAAAACGGTACTGTAATCTTGCCTATTCATTACAACCAAACAAACAAGCAAACAAAGTTTTCTTCTTTATAATATTAGGTTAGATTTTTAAAAGCAAGTAAAAATCTAATGATTTTAATGTAGAAACAAAATCTTACTTCGTTGTTTTAAATTAATCAAATATTTAATAGATAATTGCAAAAGTTAGATTTATTTTTACGCTTTACCATAAAAACTTTTTAGTGGAGAATAAGAGTATACGAAAGTTGTATACGAGTACCCAAAATACGACCAGTGCTATCAAAGTTTGTACTGTATTTCACGTTATCGCACTGAAGAATTCATGATAAAATTAAACAGTAATTTTAATTAGAAAAGTAAGAAAAAACAAAGTAGAACGATGCGGCAAATAATTCCGAAGTTTCACCTTTCGTAGCAAACTTGTTTGTTAAGTCGTAGCACATGCGTAGCTGAGCGATATGAAAATAATATGTTAATATTTTTTTTTTATTTTTATAACTGTTTATTGTACGATTTTTGACAAATATATATAGAGATACACGATACATAAACAGAAAAAACAGGTTAAAGAAAAGTCTAGCCTTATTGCTAATAAGCAATCTCTTCCAGGCAACCTGGTAGGAAAGTATATTATGTTTTATTTTCTTAAAAAATGTACCATTTTCATAAAAAATGTACCTAATATGCCGGATATATTTTAAATCTTATCATAAAATTTGCAACAAAACCGTTTATTTAATGATATTTATTGCTACTATACCGATTTGCATTGTGGATCAAGACAGAGCATATGCGCTATGCACGAAGTAGAGTAGAAAACTGTGAAAATAAATGAGTGATACAGAGTCATTAAATTCTATGATCACTATAATTACATTGCATAATCGATTATTTAGAAGATGGACAGTAAATCAGGCAATTGGTCTACAAGTCTTAGAATGGATGTGTAATGTTTACAAAATAATTCTTTTGGGAAGATTCGTCGGTATTACAGCGAGAATTAAGTACTTGAAGGTATATAATTTAGTTCTAAGTTTTAGATTAGTATTTGCAAGAAAGAAATACACTTTTTCATTTTCCATATAAAGTGATCTTGCAGTGAAATACCTTCGGTTACATGGGGGTTACCTTTACATTAATATCTGATTAAATAGATACAAGGCAGACCGTTTTTATTTACTTTCTATAATTATTTTTTATAGCTTCTTATGGATGAGTTCCTTTTGGAGCCTGGGATTGCGGAATTAAAAAGTTTTGGCCGCATACGGATTATTGTTGGACTAACGCCTCGTTTATAGAAAAGGGGAAATAAACGACATAGTTCGCAAAGCCATTGTATTAATTTCAACAATCAGAAAACTGCGAATTACAAGTTGAGTTTGAGACTCAAAGATAACGGTTGTATTTTTAAAATGTAAAAATCCAAATTTTATGTAATACTAGCTGCACCTTGTGGTGTCACCCTCGTAACTTTTAATTTCGTGGCAACTTCAGACAGAAAATACCCTTACCTATATGTATACCAAGTTTCATGATTATCTTTTCTGTAGTTTTTGCGTAAAAGAGTAATAAACACATATACATACTGTTAGTAACATTAGTTTACAGTAACAGAAATGTCAATGTCATAATAGTATAAAACAGTGGTGCCATCTATATAATTGATTATTGAGTATTATTTTGTATTTAGTCTTGAATGTTTAAGTATTAAATGCATTAGTTAACTTTGTGTAATATTTAATATTGTTATTAATTATTGTCAATTGACATGAAGTACTTGTTAACATGAATATTGTCATTTACCCTCTCTTAAATGATGTATCATTGACTATTATAAAATAGGTTGTAAGTGTTGTATTTCTCTCAGACTGTTACGAAACATTGGATAATAAACATGTACGTGCAAGTGCTGTGTATCATTGGAAACAATTCCTAACACATCAGAAGCGTAGAAGATGCCACGTGCTAGTTTCGACCGTTCGCAACTTATCCTGATTTAGAAGAAGGCAAAGCGCTTCCACCTTCAACGAAAATCGGTGAAAATGGGCTAACCTGAGGAAACAATATGTGGACGTCCCAACTGCTTCGAACAAAGTTTGTATTGCTGATAAACGAGGGACGACAAGTGCAGATATTATCACATCAATGCGGTCTGATTCGCAGGATTTGAATTTGTAAAAGGTGCGTTAGTTATTCTTAAATATAATATTTTGCATTAAATTTCCAATCGTGTATTAGTTATATTATGATTTAAATTATTTTGTGGAATAATTAATAATTGAAAGAAGTAAAATATTTGAATTTGAATTGATCGTTAGGTTTGAATTTTTCTCAAGTGCAAATAAAAAGCTTAAAAAACCAGCTAATCGTCTTGGTATCGATTGCAAGTTTGTTAAAATAATTATTTTACCCGTTACAAAACCTTAAAGCTAACAGACATTTAAGCATCATTTTTTTTTCCTTGCATGATTACATCCACTCGAGTCACTGGTGATGATGAGGATCGAGATTGCTGATTACTACGTGACGTTGCTGCACTTTGGACAACGACAAAACCTGGAATGGCGGGAAGAAATACAAGTCGAAATACTTCGCTGCTCACCGCATATTGGCTGCGACTATATATCGTGCGTACGAGATAAGTGATAATTTTATTTTGGTAGGATCCAGAATATTTATACATTTTGATATAAATCAACTGCTATACAAATATTTATAGTTATAATTCGTAATAATAATCCTTAAATAACGATGACTAAACGAAACGTATGAAAATAAATAATTCTAATATGCACAATTCACAAATGTAAATGTAGGTTGTCAAAAAAAGTGTCCAAAACGTTTTAAATAGAACTGAAAATTTTGATATTTTATTTAGAAGTACCGTCAATAACGAAGCAAATTGAACTTGCTTAGGAAACAAAAAAAACGATGATATTGAGTAAGAAAGTAGAATGAGGTTTACAGGTGGATAGAAATTATCTAAGAGAAAAAATGAATATTTAATGATAGTGTATAAAGGAGATAAAATTTTCAAAAGGCTTGAGATTCTAATTACTTATTATAGCAACACAGGCTCGCTTGTTAACATGAAGACTAAATTATAAATGAAATCAGAAAAACAGTACTCGCATGTTTAAAATAATATAAAATTTAAGTCTCACTGATTCATTAAAATTTAAATGAATAAAATATATCAAGTGTAACATTAATAATTATATCTACGGAATATAGTACAACATTATGAATCATATTTAATAAATGCAAGTCGTACTTATCATAAAATTACTGTGAAGGTAGATGATAAAAAGTAGTGATGGCAAATATAGAATGGGGACAGTATTGTACGTTAGCTTTAGGCTGTTACTATGCTCGAATAACGATCCAAAAGGTATAATACACTAAACAGTTTTATTTAGTGCCTAGGATGGTATATCTGGACGTTGGAAAGAAGTATTTGTTAAACAAGTCAAAATAAAATATTAAAATCGGAATTATGAAGACAATTAAAATAAAATTTTATAATGAGGGTAGATATTTTTACAATTTAATTATGGAAAATAACCTTGGATATTTCAAAACTCGATTGAATATAATTTTATAACAATTGTTTCTAATTTTCTTAAAAATGAATTCAAATTGCCATCATCATTTGAATCGTTAAAAGATCATAAAAACATTTTGTCTAAATTTTGTTCTTTTGACCATAAATGTTTTTAGGGACTTTCTAGTAAAAAAAGTAGCATCCTTTAAATACTGAACATCATAAGTTACTGCATTAAAACTAAAATCTCATTAAATTAGGAATTGGATGGGCGAGCGGAAATATTTAACTTAATTTGGAAATTATTAATACAAAACTATGCAAAATAACGGTTCAGGTTCCAATTTTCAACCATTAAGAATAAATTAAAGTTTTTTTTTATACGACTTTACACACTTCCTATGGTATTTCGATTTTAGTTTAATATGAATGTTATTAAAATTCAAATTGAACTTGTCAAATACAATTGTTGTGTGTGTCAGTTACGGCGAGATAAAAAGAAAGGTGAAAAATTGTAGGTACATACAATTAGCGGTCGGGATACATTATTAAAGAAAAATTAGAATAAAAGTGTTAAAGAAAAAATACTTACGTTAAAATGAAATTTTAAAGAAAAAGAAAAGGATATCTTCACTAAATTTTATAATCAACTTACTAAATGCAATAGTTGTAAATTCACCGGTGCAAATGATTTCATCTTGACATAAGACATTCGTGAAAGGAGCATACAATAAATGCATTTCAATTTCGACAGTTTAAATTCAGAATTACAAAGTAATCTATTTCAAACTGTATAAAATTCAATTTTAAAAATAAAATCCACACAAAGAACCATGAAAATGACAATAGTAGGTAAATAAATAAAAAAATATATATTTATTTGGAGCAATACACATATTGTATAACAACAATTGAAGAACGATGATGCCTATTAAGTTAAAAAAAAACTGTAACACAGGCGTTAATGCCCGCCTCCGTTTTATACGAATATTCATATTTCAATATTAATCAAATACAAATACTAATTATTACAACTACTACTGCTTGATAAAAGGAAAAAGAAATGAAATATATTCAGGAAAATTTAACTGTTGTGACAAATCTACTGTGTATTCTTGATTGTGTTTCGCACTGTTTGCGATAGATTTCGGGAAATTTACATAAAGTGGTAAACAAATTACGATAGAAAAGAAGACAAATTGTTTATAGGGCCTAGAAAGTGAGTAGTATAGATAAGACACGAAATTATAGAACTGGGTATAGATTTCATTCATCGATCAAATTAAAAAAAATAATAATAACAGGTTATGAGATGATATTGGAGAACCATTAGAGTAATGTATATTGCTAAAATAATTAAATTTTTGAAAATTACAAATATTGCTACAGATTAACGATCTAATAACATCTTGGTTAAAGTTACATCATAAAAATTTTAATTATTCATAGGTAACGTTATAGAATGTGAACAAAAATAAATAGAAAAAAATCTATAATTGTGGACTGGAAAGAGAAATCATGTCGTTTAATAAATTTACATTTAAATTGATTTTCAATATTTTAAAAATACATTTCCACTAAAACGGGACTATGCATTCTATCAAGTATAATAGTAGCCAAGTATTTAATTAGGTGAATTTATTTAAGATAAAAATATAAGGCTTTGCAGCTTGTATTTATAATTTATTTGTAACATTATTGGAAAATATTATGGTGATATATTGGAACTATCCTTTCACACAAAATAATCAGGTTCCTAGATACCTGTAACAAAATAATTTCGAACTAATTACTATAACATCATTACTATAGTATAAAATAAAAAAAAAAAACAGAAATACGAAGTCCAAAATTTGGTTTACATACAATTTTTAGAACAGATTTATAGAGAATTTCGAGGGGAAAAAATACTATAATAAATTGACATTATATCAATACAGTTGACAACAAAAATGTATATTTTAATAATAGCAAGGATAATGAGATTAGTAAAACTATTATTAAAATATGAAGCAATAGAAGTAATATGTAACATATACATAGTGCATAATTCGGTATTGAGATAGTTCAGTGGTATTAAGATTTACTTGTATTTCTATTCGGTGTTTCCCAAAATGTCATGACTATAACCAGGTATACCGGTACAGGAAAAAAGTATCGAAACTATACCACAGAAATAACTTTTCATGTTTAGTAATGGAAGAATAATAGCATAAATTATTTAAAATATTCTTGAAAAACAAAGTTATTATTATTAACTATCCCTTTTTATTTTTTTGTTGACAGCATTTATTTAATTTGTTAAGGTGTTGAAATTAAAATATTTAGCTTTTCCTGGTTAAGAAGTCAAATAGAAAAACAAAACAAAAATCGCAAAGCAATTAGGGCTGCAACCTGGTTGGTTCCGATGCAAGCACATAATTTATTTAAGGTCAATCAACGATTACTTGTACTATGCTTGGATGATAAAATATAAATAAATGTTACATTTATAAGTGTAGTAATTAAATTATAGTTATTAGGAGTTTTATAGTTTATGATTTAACCTAAATAACTAATAATAATTGTTCGCAAATAATAAAAACACTGAAAACGTTCCATACATATAATTACGAGAAAAGTGCAGAAGAAACAATTAACACACACGCGGAAAGTTATACAACACAAATGACAAAAAAGCTATAGAAAAAGGTTTAGAATAGGTTAACATTACATGCTAAGAGTAACGGTTAATTCAAAAAAATCAAGTTACAATGGTTACAAAGACAAACTAAAAGATTAACATAATAAGATATACGATGCTAAAATAAAAAAGGAGGTAAAGTTGTTATAATTTGATAACAATTTAAGATGGACTTTACGATTCAATAGACTTATTTAGTACATTATTTTATTATTTATACTAGAGAAAGCAACAGCTACAAAAAAAGGAAGAGAAAGATTTAACAAAAACTAAATACTAGGAGCAAACTAAATAATAAATGCTTTCTGCAAGTTTATATTTTCTTAAATAATATGCATTGACCAAACTTAAATTTAAACTGCAAAAACACGTCACAGACTTCAACAAAAACATTAGGATTAAAACATTTAATTACAAATTATATTCATATATAAAAAAATCAAAGAATCGTAGAATAAAAGATAATTAAAGTGAAATGCAATAGTGACATAAAATGAGTTGAAATAAAATTAAGTGAAAAGATGAGTAATGAAAAATGGAACAGGTAATGAGAAAAATAAAGGATATGAGAAAAACATTAAGTAGTGGGAAATTGAATAGGTTATGTGGGATGGAATAGGTTATGTAAAATGGTGTAGGTAATGTAAAATGGAATAGGTAATATGAAATGGAATAAGTAATGTGAAATGCAGTAGGTAATGTGAAACGGAATAGGTAATAGGTAATGAAAAAGTAGTAAAGTAATATAAATAACGTGAAATAATGGATTTTTTTTTTTTTGTTTTTTGACTGGTCGTGTCGAAAGTAGTTAATTTTACAATAGTTCGGTCATAGGTTGATATCCTGAAACATGGAATAGATAAGAAAATCTAAACTTAATAAAATAAAAAATGGTAACATTAGACATTGATTAAAATATAAAAGTTAAGTTACAATCGGTATTATAAATAAATAATCAATTGGCTCTATAAATCATTGGGTTAATTTTAAAGCACCTATAGAATGGCCTTCATTCGGGTGATATAGCCAGTATGTATCAATTTTGGGAAATAATGATATATTATGATCATATTTGTGTTATATTTTTATTGTCGATTACAAAATAATTATACATTTTGTAGATACTTCAAACTATATTATATTAGTAGGTCAGTCGGAAATGATGGCTGCAACAATGTTGGATTTGGTACAAAAATTTTATGATGACAACCCGGTTAGTTCAGGCATAGTGAGGTATAATCATAGATTGCAACATAAGAACCTGGTGTGTTCCAGTGAAAAAAATGGTACGATCTAGAAAAAATAATGTAGTCTGTAAATATGTTATGTGGAATTAATAAAATACAAGAGAATTGGAATATCTAGTTGTCGGTAATAACGTAAAAATTAATAGTAATAATGATAATAATTTTTAATGCACAAAATTTCAACATGGCTATACACGTATTATAGAAATAATACGCAGCAAGCGCTAACAAAAAATAAATTTATTAAAAGGAATGAGAAACAAATTGAAATAAAATGTGCTTTTATTTATTAATAATATTATAATACGCATTACTATATTTATGATCAAGAGTGTATTACGAGGACGTAATAAATTGTCAAGAAGGCCGATAATAGAATAAATTTGTTGTTAAATGTTTAATCAACCTTAATATATTTCAGGTAAAGTTTTGTATT
>LQNK01000393.1:59469-72038 GCA_001586405.1 Phoebis sennae
TTGTATTATACATTTTAATTATATATTTTACTAGTGGTAAGGTGGAATACCTTACCACTGGGTTGGAACTCATTTGGGGCACTATTCTATAATTTTATTTTATTTCTTTTTATCTTGTAACAATAAAAGTATTTTATTTCTCTTTCTTTCTAAAAAGGTTCTGAAACTACTTGATTGACACGGTTCCTTCCCTTAGAATCCAACATTATCCCTAACAGAAGTTGTATTTTGGTATGATAACGTAGATACTATTGCGAGCTTGAGTAAAAACATACAAGACAATTGTGTGAAAAGTTATTGACCACCGTTACCGTTTTATAACACCAAAAGTTTCGAAAGGATTAAAAAATTGTTACTGGAAATTATGCAATTAAAATCCCTACAACATTAAACTACATTTATCGTTTTTTATATACTCAATTACTATTTATGATAAACCACGTCGAGTTCGAAAAAAAATTGCGGGTAATAGAGTCTCTATCAATTTAAAGTTAATATCTCAAGCCCTCCCCAAAGTTAATTACCGCTCCAGTATTTAGGCTTACAACACGCTGACAATACAACATGTACCGTGTCTTAAACATCCCCGAGAGCCGATGACAGCGTGACAAATGACGTCACGCGTGACGTGACGGCACGTGACGCATACGTGATTTGCAAAATGGCGGACCATCTCTAATATACTCGTTTGTAATGATGTCTTATAATTATCAGCTCGTTAAACTAAAAGTTTTATTTTTTGTTGATTAGTGACAGAATATTTCGGTATTGGTCAAATTGAGTAGTTATAAATAATTGTGAGTAAAACGCGCTTATAATACTTAACGAATTTATATGAAACTAGATGAACCGCGCGGCTGCGCTCTTTAAAATATTTCCTCTTTAAAATATTAATGTAGATATAGACCACATCGATTTAAATCCGAATATACTTTTTGTTATTTACCACTCGCATTATTAGATAGACGCACAATAATTCATACAAACTCCTGTTCTATTCCTGTAATTCTATCAGTTGATGACAGCGTGACATGTGACGTCACATGTGACGTGACGGGACGTGACGCATACGTGATTTGAATGGCGGACAATTTTCTCTAATAAACTTCCGTTAAGCGAGTCATTATTATGATAGTATACTCCTCATACAGTTTATTCAAGAGAGGCTTTTAATTCTTTATTATCATCATTATTTATCATGAATGTAGCGTGTTTTTTAGCTATTGAACTGCTACAAAAAAGTATATCTTTGCTTTTAGTGAAATATTAAGGCCGGCACATTTTTCTTCTATTTTCCTCCATACTTTTTCTGGAGGGCTAATCATTTCATTAGCATTATATTATATTGTTTCCTCAACCGCAGTCAATTTTTCTTTCTATCAATAAAATACATACAAAATGCTAAATGATCTCTGAAATCTAAATACATCCTAAATTTTACATTGAGAACTTTAAGCCACCGTCTAGGAATCGATTTTACTCGAAACATGTGCTCGATTTTAAATTTTTTCACAAACCTTCAAAAACAAAAATATGTAGTTAAAGAAAGAAAAAATCTTTATTGACAGTTTCACTACAACAAGACGAAAAGAAACTTACAACATAAACGAGGCAATTGGGCAGACTCAGATTTGCTGCTAGCTTTCTGCAGCCTTTGCGCTGATTTTCAGTCTGCTCATTTGTCCAGTTCAACTTCCCACCACTATTCCACTGAAGCGACTAATTAATCACACGATCCAATCTTATTCTAAAAAACTTAAAAAGCATATGTCAGCAATATTCTATAATATAAAGTCAACATAGCCGGATTAAAATTGGTTATGAGTCGGCTTTTTTAATATATGCAAGATTCGCTAGCGGGTAATCTATATACCAGGTTTCTGTTAGCATAGGTAAATATTGCACGTTGTACTTTTTAGAACTTTAATCAACTCTGTGAGGTATCTTGTTCTATACCGTTTTATGCTAGTGGCTCGCTCCGAGCTACACCTTGCGTTGCTATGTATAAATCACCCTTCATTTGATACCGCACTCGGCTCCCTTACCAATATGCTTCTTTACCAGTAATTTATTAATTATGGGACAGTGTTTATTACAGAAATTATAAAGGTTTGTTGTGACGGCTTAAATATCGGGTATTCTCTAAAATTGTATTCAAACAATGACGAGTTTGTTACAACACTTATCACTTGAGACCTACTGGACTGAGTCGACAGAAAATTCGTAGGGACAAAGCTTAGAATCAGGAGAAGGATAAAGGGTAATCCCGGAATTCCCACGGGAACGGGCTATATAAGCAGGTGAAACTACGGGGCACACCAAGTTATAGTTAAAAGCAATGTTACTACAATAATTATGGCGCATACGAACAGTTAAATATCACCCGCTCACACTGTTATTATTAATTAAGATACGATATGGAATTAACCGCTTCAGAATTGTATTTAATGATTTGTGGTTTATATGAACCAGATTGTACATATTTAACACGTTTGCAAATTATCCATGCTTAGTTACGATACCTTATGTTTGACCGTAAATTGCGTATGTTGACTATTGGCATTAGAACAGCGAATTTGTATAAAATCGAATTAATTAATATTATTTGTATTTTCTATGTAATGTGATTGACTGTAGCCCATGGACTTCTGCAAAAGGAAAGAGACACAATTACCTTGCCGGCTTGAAAGAAGAGGAGAGTGTGGGTTCGATCCCCACGAGTAGAAAATTATGATGTGATAACCATTGTAATTTTCTACTGTCTGGGTGTTTATGTAACAGCATGTATATATTTGAAAAAATATGTTAAGTATGTCTATCATTATCTAGTCTCCATAGCATCTCTCTACTTAGTTTGGGACTAGATAGCATTGTGTTAAATGTCCAAGAACATTTATTATTTATATTTATTTATTGAACGGTTTTCATAGAATTTCATATACAGATAGGAGACTAGTATGCCGCAGTAGAAGCTAGTATGATTTAATTTACATATTACATTTAATTCAGTGTTTCCATACTGGTGTATTTACGATTTGTATTAGAATCGTGGCATGCAATTACGCGCGCAGCGGTGCGTGAGATTGAAATTAAACACGGGCTGATTGAAGAACTGATGAGGTTACCGCGCTGTTAGTTTACTTCGATATTTCAATCAAATACAATTTTTAATTTAAATTTTGATAAACATTTGCTTTGAACGGAGCAATATTGGCGGAATTCGACGATTGACTGTAACATAGTTTTTATTGGTTTTTTTTACAACAATATAATATATTATATAAACAATTACAATTACTAGTTTTATACTGTATTTTTTGTTCGTTATTATTATTTATGATGTCCTTTTTTCATTTTTACATACATTATTAATATTCTTATTTATTATTACTTATTCGTAACGAATAAAGAGTGGGTGGAATGGACATACTTAAACTTTTTTTTTGTTAAGACCTACTACGATAAATTAACACCCAAACAGAAGAAAATTACACATCATAATTTTCTACTCCCGAACCCACAGTGCGCAATATACGATTGCCACATCTACTGCGCCTTTATAAATAATACATTGAATATACAACACATTAAGATTAACCTAAATACCGTCAGACCTCAGAGGTTTCAAGTCATTATTTATTGAAAAACCCAATCACACATTCAATACATATTCGTAACTATGAGATTCGTTTCCCTGGGAAGCCGCAGGGCCGAATATAAAACAAGCTCATTTTATTTTTACGACATTCGGATAGAAATATTTCTATACAAACTCTTTTACGGACTAGTAAATGATATGAAATATCATATGGGAGAAAAGGTAGTGCATAGGGTTTAATAGCTCGAAGTATATGATAAAAAGAAATATTAATACGCTGTAAATAAATATTCTGGGACATTTAAACCTACGACATCTAGTCCCAAACTAAGCAAAGTTTGTACTATGGAAGCTAGATAACTGATAGAGATACATCAGTATGCTTATTTTGTAATGTAATTGATGTTTATTGTAAATTGAAAACCCGATTTATCTTGATTAATATTTTATTAACTTCAACAACTTAGTACAATCTAACTTGACAACAGGATATAACACACCGGTACGCTCAAAAAAAAAGCATAGACACAAGACTTCCTTTAATTCAATGACAATAGATAAATATACACTAAACATTGCCATATTAATAACAGTAATATAATGTAATTTACAATTAATTTTAATTAATTAATATACAACAATAATATCTCGCAACATATATTCGGGCCATAAATCCAACATTACATCACCCGTGGCTGACAGATTTAACTCGGTTCCGGTTACAATACGTCAAAATAACGGATAGTTTCCATAGCATCTAGGTAATGTGCATATTATACAAGCATACCTCGGGAACGGCCGAGTCGTTTGTCAAGCGATTTGCGGTGCTAGTTATTGTCTAAACATTGTTTTCTTATTCTTGTATTTATTTTGTTTGTGAGAGTGTTTGTATTAAGTTCTGTGACAGATGACGGATGGGGATGCTGAAATTCATCAGATTTCAGTTCTTATATATTTTGTTAAAATTTAACACTGCGCCATCTAGTCCCGAACTTAGAAACAAGATAACTGAGAGACATATTTAAACATACTGTTTTTTGAAAATACATACATACTATAGATAGATAAACACCCAGACAGTAGAAATTGACAACGTTCATCACATAATATTTTTACACGTCGAACCCACACCCGTCAGCGTCATAGACAATTGCCACATCCACTACGCCAATCGGATTGTCATGTTCTTCAATTATGTTTTTTACATCTCTGTATATAATTCTAAAATTATATTCAAGAACAACTTCAACCATTAATTTTATCCCATCGTAGTTTTCTTGGGCCCGCCTGCATAGTAATCCTTTTTATCTAAACCTAGGTATTTAATGCCAGTCACATCGCAATCGAATTAAGTAGCTACAGGTGCGCTGCAATCGGCTATAAATTACGTTATCTTTCCGACAAATTTCACTGGCCGTGTTTCAGATTCCAGATTTTATAACACGTGGAATATCGCCGTAGATTTTCTTTTATTGCTTGTTGTAAAAGTGGTTTTTCGAGGGGTTCGATTCTATACGTGTACGGGCAAAATCTGTATGCTAAAATTTTCCCCAGTTTCCTCAACATTTTCTATACATAGATAAACACCCAGACAGTAGAAAATTAATGTTCATCATATAATAATTTTCTACTCGTGGGGATCGAACTCACACCCTCCAGCGCAATAGACCATTGCCAATTCCACTGCACCATACGGGTCAAGAATGTAAAGCATTCATGGAAGACACGTATCAACTTCCGAATAGAGCAGCGGCTATCAGAAAGTATTAATATTAAATACTCACTTCGGTGTGAGAAGACGCAACAATTGTATAACTGAATATTGAAAAATGTTACCATTTTAAAAGGAGCTACGAGACTTAAACGAATAGTGACATATTTTGTTACACAGATGTTTTGTACGTGTGTCGTATATTTTTGCTTATGTCAGTTTTTAGGGTTCCTTACTTAGTAATAAAAATGAAACGCTATTAAACCTGTTTATCTGTAACCATACTGTATTTCATAAACCGTGATAGCTAGAAAGCTGAGTTTCAACAATTATGTATTTCTATTGCCACTATATAACGAAAAATACAAAAATATAAAAATGTCTATTACTGACTCGGACTTGGCCGGTTTTAAATAGAACTAATTTTACTATCGTGGTAGTTTTCACTTTGCGTTTTTTACTTTTTCTTTTAGAAATTTAATGTAGACCGTGACATGCATCACATCATCAATCGATCCTATTTATAAGATAATCATTATAAACGTCCATGTTTGTGCGTCAATCATGCCACGAGTACTAAATATATTTTCATAAAGTTTTATATAATAATAGGCCTTTATTACGTGATAAGATACATTTTATTGATTTGAACATGAATTTAACATTTGGAGCCGCTGATGGAAGCTAGTATGTATGATAAGGCAATACAACATAAAACAATTACAAAAACACAACTACGTATTCCAAGACGCTCGGCACGGTGTGACAGGCAGCCGTTATGCGACGGCTCTCCGTCTGCGAGATTTATAGCCGTCTACTCTGCGGCCACGTCTCAGTGATGTACATGAGACGTTGGATTTATACGACGTAAATGTAAAACTAGATACAGATGCTACGGTGTGAGGGGCGGTTTAATCTAGGGTTCTATTAAAATATTACGGGTGAATATTGAAGTGTGAGTTTATCGTGTTTAATTAAGAGACTTATTATTTTTATACTTGAGTGATAGAAAAAATCGATCTTGCAATAATCAAGCTTGCGTATCTCAAAGTTACAAAGGATGAACGATGGAAATTAATAAATTTGAAGACAATAATTATAATATGCGTAGACTTTGAAAAAATAATGTACACTATAAGGCAGATAATATATCACTCAGTGACGATATTTTCCAAACAACTTTAGGAAAATGAAGTATACGTATTAATATTTTTCATTCAACAACAAACTAAAACTTTATACTTACCTTGTACGATGTCACGCTTTAAAATTGATTTCTTAAGGACGATGATTTTTAATGATGAAATAAAAATGACAATTAGAATCCTACAAATATTATAAATGCGAAATTTTGTGAAGATATAAGTATGTTTCTTACACTTTGACGCAAAAATTACTGAACCAATTTTGATAAAGCTTGGTATTCATATAAGGGTTCAGAAATCAGAATATCATATAGGCTACTTTTAATCCCGAAATTGTCACGGGATCAGAAGTCACGCGGGTGAAACCGCGTAGCACGGCTAGTTTTATACAACTTAACCTTTTAAATATAACCTTATTACAATCATCTCAATACCACAATGTATCAAACCCCAAAACTAGACAAAAATTATGTGCATCGTAAAAATTCCCTCGTCATAAAAATATTGTCCAAAGCAGCAATAAAATGCAAAGTTTAACAACAAAATAAAGCTTGTACTTCGGTAACTGTTTTTGATCGCAAAATGTTCGTAATAGCTTTCCTGGCATACAACCAGGAGTGGATTTGTATGAGAATTTGAAAAATCCGATCTGGCAAGATACCTTAAACAATCGTCATTTGGTAGATAAATAAACTAGCGATAACTGTATTACACGTTGTATAATCTTGTGTTTGTTTTAACGCGAGTACTTTCCATTTTAAATAAAATACATTTAAAGGATTTTAAACGCGGTTTATTATACGTAATTTTACATTATTATTTAACCCGACGTTTCGAGCACTTTAGAGAAGATGGTTTGAGACTTTCTAACACCTGGGACCCACTAATAAAAAATTTAAAACCCCATTACAAGCATACCAAAAGACAAGAGTACACTGTAAGTCAATTTTGCAAGAATCCGAACCGATTTTCCAAATACCATCTTCGGGGAAATAAATGGAGGTAGACACACAATTTTTGAAACACATGAAGACAACTGCCATCTCAGTCTCTCGTGACCACGCTCGCTGTAAAGTGCTCGAAACGTCGGGTTAAATAATAGTGTAAAATAATGTATAATAAACCGCGTTTAAAATCCTTTAAAAAGTATTTTATTTAAAATGTATTACATGTTACTCGAACTAGAAATTTTGTATGCATTTGAAGGATTTTCATTCAAGTGATATGATTGTATGAATTTCTAGTTTCTTTAAATTTGACGACAAGCATGAAAGAGAGGAATAACACCCGTTATATCAGTATGTACAGAATTTATGAGCCCTGAGGGTTTTGCAAAAAAGTAAAAAATCGTGCAATGACTGTTTGAGACACCGGAAAAATAAATCTCACCTCCGAATCGTTTCAAATTCTGCTACTTAGACTATTTTAAGACACTGTTGATTCTTTAACAATAAATACATTGCAATATCACTACTTCTATTACCTTGGCGTACGTTTATACTAGTAACATATAAAATAACAAAAGAGATACTATTAAATCTATCCCGATTGGCGCAGTGGATATGGCAATGGTCTGTTGCGCTGAAGGGTGTGGGTTCAATAACCACGAATAGAAAATCGTGATGTGATGAACATTGTAATTCTCCACTGTCTGGGTGTTAATTTATCTATAGAATGTATGTATTAACAGTCATCTAGTTTCCATAGTACAAGCTTTGCTTAATTTGGGGCTAGATGATTGTGTTTTATGTCCAGGAATATTTAGTATTGGAATTAAAAATCTGTGTTAAACAAATCATTCAATATGGATATAAAAACCAGGTTGTTTCGGTAATATGAAAAGATATAACTAGAGTAATGTTAGCGAAGGGTTGTTTCATATGAATTATTGAGCGCACAGTAATAAGCTGTCATTTGCAGAATGTGGTATAGCGCGCTGTAACATTGTTTGATGTAACCAAAATAACTTCTGTACACGATCAAATCCAAGGAATGGGATAAAAGTATCCTATTATAAATAATTAACAAATTAAGACTAAATTAATCTTTTTTCTTTTGTTCAAACCAACTGCTTTTTATTTCTATATTTTTTTTCTTGTTTCTGTCTAATTTTTTTGCATTCACCTTTTTCGTGTCATTTTGTGTTGCGTTGAGGGATCTGGCTTCCTTAACACAGGTTTTCCTAGCAAGAAAGTCAGCGCCCCATTACTTTAGGACCCAAAAAATTGTAAAATGCAAAATAAATATTATTATTATTAATCCTAGTTATATTATAAATATTCAAATATGAATGATACTTTTAAAGATAGATTATTAACTGGATTTGGTGATAGGATACCTATTGATGATGTGTAGATCTTGAATTTGATGTGAGCGAAGGCGTGGGTTGAATCCATTTATTGAATAATTTTTAAATTGATATATTTAAGAAGTATCGTAGTGAATAAAATCCTTAAAAAGTATTTTTATTCAATATGGAAATTACACGCGGTAAAATAACCCAAGAAAATACTTTAGACAACACAAAAAAGTACAAGTAAAAGTACAGAACACATATTTTACATATTTTACACAAATTCTTTGTGCTACAGATAAAATAACTGTTTATTGCTACTTATAGTGCCACAAAATGTCTGATCTATGTGGGTACATAGATCAGATTTTGTGGCCCTTATATATTCCCCACTGACAGTTAACTATCTCGTTATAAATGTATGTTTAAGTATGTCTAAGTATGGCTTAGTGTTAAATGTCCGAGAATATGTATTATAGGCGAAAATTAATTAAACTCTCTTCAAATTTTGGGTCAATCCTCCATATATAGACAAATTAGCTATAATAATTTGAATCTCTGATACACGTATCCCAACATATTCCCTTAAATATCCCGTAGTGATCCATTACGTCAGCAAATTTGCGTATCTGTATTGTTGATGTATAGCCGACTGCGCCTATTGTGGCCACGCATCCACTCAAATAGGCTTGGGACAATAGAATCGATGATATAGTTTGGCTTTTTGAAAGGGTTTTATAGTACAGGAACACAGAATACATATTACATTCGAATATAGTCTTGTCACAAGATTTTGGCAGGATTTATTTTAACGTGCAAAGAAATATTATATTAGAAACCGACTTATTTTTTATTGTAGGATGGTTCTAAATTAATTCAAAGAGGAACCATTTGTGATTTTGTATATGTAGTTTAGTAATGTTTTCACATTTAAACTACTAGTGAAATAGGCGATTATGAATATAATCTGGTATCATATGAAAGGTCTTGATTTATACATTACAATTACAATATATTTATATATTAGATCACCATTAGAAAGATGCATCTTAAAGAAAAAATGGCTGCACACATTAACATGATCTCTTGAACTCAAAGTAGCACGTTACATAACATAAGAGCATACATTCTAATTAATTACAATAAAGTTAAAAGTACAAAAGCAATAATTACCCACAATACAATGGTAATAAGAGCTAGATTCGTCTGCTTTATTAGCCTTATTTGCCGCTAACTAGTCTTTAGACACCGCATTCGTCAAGCCGTCACTATCCATCGATTTCGCATTAACAACCTTTTCCACCGGTTTTTGTCCATTTCGACGTTTTTGCGGTAGACGTTGAAATTATGTCTTTCTAAAAGGCTAATGAGTTTGGAACGGTGAAGATTAATGAAGGATACTCATAGTTTATTAATAGTTTTAAGGGTAGGGAGAACTATAAGACCCTTATGCCCAATCAAAGTACAATTATATTATGAAACAAGGAAAGGCAGAATTACAAGGAAAGTTTTCTTTCTTTACTGTGAATTATATTCACGTAAAAATAAGATTCCAAAAATACCCTAGACATGGTTATTGATCATAGAATATGTTTTTTATGAATTATAGCTTATACGTGTTTATATATATACACCAATCACGATATTTCATCAAAGTCAGTCCAACACTTGCAGCATGACTTACAAATAAACAATTAAACAACATTATTCACCACCGGTTTTGAATACTATTGTCAGGTAAATGATCTACTTGACAAAAAAAGAAAAAATGTGTTTTTCTATAAATGGAAATGATGTATAATTCCATCAAAGAGCGACAATACAAACTAGAAATTATAAAATCTAATATTTTATAGGACGTTAAAATTATTAGCAGTGTATTTTATGTGATCATTTCATAAACACAGCCAAAGACATCTATATTTTTTAATCTATATTTTTTATTGATGACTTGGTCCAGAAAAAAATATAACAGATCAATTACAAGACAAGTCTTGTATCTTAGCGCATTATGATAATGTGATATCGACCAAAACATCGTTTGCCTTGTTCTTGTATTATGTTAACGAGAAGCCGTGATTGTTAACCATTATCAGTATAGCTCCCAAGGGTATTCTATAACTTAGAGCCCACGCGGGTAAAGTCACAAGCGAATACAACGATAATTATTGCACGGAATTTGATATGTAATAGCTCCCTTGACCAATTTCCATGGTGGCCAAACTCTACTGAGACTAGCCAGCTGCGCAGGAGTTATAGTGCACTAGTGTACGCGCGAACACAGGTGCACTCTCTATTCCTTTACTCTCATAAGATGGACGCCAGACCGACCACGACCGGAGAGAGATCGACCGACGCATTTTATACGTTTACATAGCGCTCAATATCATCCAAAAATATATGACAAAAACATCTGCTGCCACCCGAATAGGAAGTTTAAAAAGTCACTAAGAAAGAAGGAACAATCATTTATTCGAGAAACACAACAAAATATAAAAAGAAAAAAAACAATAAAATGAAAAACAAAAAAAAAAGAAACTGAAAATATGATAGATAAACGGCAGAGCGTTTCTGGTAAGGTGAGCCACCATTAGCCCCGATGGTGACCATCGCGGCGCTAGTATTCATTGCACCTTTAAACGGAAGTTTTGCCAACAATGATGTCTATAATATACTTATGAATCTTTACGCGGAGGATACGCTTCGCAATATTACAAGCGACCTCAATAGCTATTGCAATAAGTTTGCAAAAGAAAAAAATTAAAGCTAGCGTCGTGTTATTTCTTAGGCTTTTTTAATGAAACGCTGAGTTAATTCGAAGCTACAAAAACAAAACCTGGATATAAAGAAGCGATTACAGTTAGTTTTTTTTGTGTTTGTTTAAACGCGAGTACTTTTCATGTTAAATAAAATACTTTGTATAGGATTTTAAACGCGTTTATTATACGTTATTATACATTAATATTAACACGACGTTTCGAGCATTTTACAGCGAGCGTGGCCACGGGTGACTTAGATGATGGTCATCTCAATAAAATACTTGTCCTTTAAAAAGTATTTTATTTAATATGGAAAATACTCGCGTTAAAATAAACACAATAAAATTCTCTACTAAATTTTAACACAAACATTCGCAATTACAACATTAGTAGAAAGTAGGTTAAGGATTTTACAAATCTTACGACCTTGTGTAAAAAACTGAGAAACGTAATATCAAAAATCATAGAAATCGATTCTCAAATCACAAAATCAGCAAAATATATTTAACAAGAAATTTTGTCCAAACTGCTACAAAATATTGAAGCTTCGTATTATTTCTTAAAGGCTTTCTTTAATGAAAAGCTGCGTTAATTTCGGCTTCAAACCGGCTTGGACATAAGGAGGAACGCTGATTTCCCTCCGGAGGGATTAATGGGGCGGATGATGGTATCCGCAGACGTTATGGTAACTGAAATATTTCGCTCTGTTTTGTAAGGTTTTAAGAAAGGTCTTAATAAGTAATTGTTGTATGATTTGACATTCCATTTCTAGTAGTAGTTAGTATTACTGGCTCTTTGCCCGGCTGTTTTTGGCTTGTTGTGAGCTAATGATTATTTTTCTGAAAATAATAAGTATAATTTAAGTTTGAATCACTATGATTTTTTTTTCAAATAATTAGAAATATGAACGCGAACAAAAATATGTTCATGTATCCTATGAGAATTAAACCTGGACCACTTACATTGTAAGACTTACCCCTATTTTATGTAATAAAGTGATTTTACTTTTGAATCGAACGACAACTTTAATCGTATCAAGCTATATTTTAATATTGTAAAGTGA
>LQNK01000393.1:82074-156709 GCA_001586405.1 Phoebis sennae
GTACCCCCTCAGACTGAGACATGAGACTTCGCTTCGTCACATTAAATTCAAAATTCTGTAAATCGATAAACGGTATTATATGACCTAATCCATGATACATAAAATTTCACCGAAAACCGTGCACTTGTTACTGTGTAATCGACGCATAAACATCTAAACTTTCACGTTCATAATTAAATTTATATGAAAACACAATGATAATTTATATGCTGTACAGTATACATACTAAATTTATTTTCAAATACAATACTTTCTTTACTCAACGATCGTATAAAATATACGCAACATATACACACAGTAATAAATTTTCAAAATCCCTACTTTTCATTAAGATTCACCGCAGACCACAGCGCATAAAATTCGGTCCGACAATTACGAATTTTTCAGAATTACAGCGAAACATCCATTAAAACTGAAAAACTTAATTCATTTGTCAATCGCAGACGCCATTAAAATACACTTAACAATTGCAACAGTGTGACCGTTTTGCTGTCAAAAACAGGTTTCATTCATCAGTCCCCTTTTGTTGGGTGACTGCTTTATACTTATCTGTAAAGCTATTTGTGAATACCTTGGTGTATGTAAAATTATGTATTGCTTGCTATTGTAAACTTTCGCTCGCGTAGACTTGTAGACTAATTAGGGTATATTGTTTTAATAAAAATAATATTATATGAATAATTTGGTAAAATTTAAACCCTCATACTTGCATTTTACCTAAGATATAACAGTAGTTTAAAAAAAAACTGATTTGCGTCAGGACGCAATTGCTTATAATTATTTTATTCTGTATTGATATTATTTTTAAGATATTCTTTGCACAAAATCGACGTTATTACGATTTAATAATAGATTATCAAGAAAGTTGTATATGTAACAAAAAAAAAATTACTAAAACTAGACAAACCATTACTAAAATGTTACGGCAAGAGTACAGTTTGATACAGAGGTTGGTAATATCTAACAAATAATATTAATTTTTGTCACATATAAATTCCAAATATCAACTATGAATAAATCGAACAAACCGAGCATATAATAACATAACTTTATGGATCATACTATAATGGTTTTTATCAAAGATGACTTCGTAAATCCATCAATCATTATTTCATTTGGATTCAATAGTTCCGGATTGAGTTGATTGATAATGTTTTTGCCTTAGCATCTGGTATATTCAGTTATGTTTGACAAAAATATTTTACATATCCTATAATTTAATCAATCTAATATACGAAAATTTAAAATTCTTCAGTCGTTACGTCGTTCAGACACACACAAACAAATCTTCAATTTATAATTTTAGCAGTATGCCCTTTATTCCTCCTGAATTACGCCCTTAATTTTTGAATACAATCCTATCAAATAAGAATTCCCTTGAGCGTGTTACCAACCTAAACCTAAGTCCAAAATTTTATCCAACTTTTATTTAAACCTCACCTTACAAAATTACAACTATAGCTATTACACATAGTAAAGAAAGAAAGAAAATATTTTATTTGACACACACAGCTACTATAAAACATTTCTTATTCATTTATTCATTTATTTTTATTTATTTATTCAACATTATCACATACATTACATTACATTACACAGGACTCGTCCAATGCGATAGTGACTTAAAAACTACAAAAACAAAACAAAGTATATAAAGGGGTGCTGTACAGAAATACGTTACTTAATATAAACGGATTTTTTGAGCATCAAGCATTCCTTTAAATAGAAATACCATACCAGCAAAATACACAACACGGATACCTTCAAAATTAGCGGAAGAGTCTGAGGTAGGCGTTGATCGAAATTATGTTTGGTTAACACAGTTGCATTAGTTAATGCACGGACTATGTCATAGATATATTTCGCTAGATGTACCTTGAAAAACTCTTAACTATTTTAAATCTCTTCCTTCTGAAGACTTTCTCTCTTTGTGTACGTTGTTCTGTGTTTTATGTATTATTTTTCCTTTTAAAAGTAGACTGTATGTATGTCAAATTTGTATATGCACATAATTCTAATATTGTTTAATTCTGCCTTTTGTGCTTTGTGCTTAAATAAACAATTTTGGCATTTTCATTTTTCATTTTACGAACTGTCTTTATGTGTTTTTCCTATTAATGTATTTTTCTGTCTTTGCACCACCTACCTCTTTCTTGTTAATTATTTGAACTCTACACTAGGTAGCTTGGAAGAGATCGCTCTTTAGCGATAAGGCCGCCTATTACATATGTGTATTTCCATTGTTATTGTATTTATGTATTATGTGCAATGAAGTTATATTCATTCATTCATAGTTATACATATATGTTATAGTTTTAGGACTTCTCTTTTGAAGTGGAGGTTTAGTAGAAAAGTTCGTCTAGGCGTAATGCCTGAGGGTGTTCATGTATTTGTAGGAAAGAAGAAAGTCTGTGTAGCCTCAGGGAGCAACAATACGTGGACGAAAAAGAACTTAAAATTCACTGTAACTTCTGTGAAGTGCGGTGTATTGAAGAATCGGATCGTAGTATAAGCTTTCGTACACTGTTTTTACATTTTTTTTAGTAAATGTTTTTTCTTTCTTTCTTTTTAACTTTTGCAGCTAAATCAATCAATCTATATCATGTATAAACTCAAAAGCACTCAAATGATTGGATTTTTATGTCCTAATTTACGGTTGTAAAAAAAATAAAGCGGTTACTTTTACATTACAAATTGTTATGTTACTTATACATTACAAAATAATTACACGATTTCTCGTTCGATTTTAATTTACGCATGTCGGTAATTATTATCTTTTTTACAAAATTTTTGAAGCATTTCAGATGCACCTATGCAAAGTCAGTATATCCAATATTTAGTACTGATTATAAGAAAATGTCATATCTAGCACGGTTTTCCATAATCCTTTGACAAACTGCATTAGCCCGCTCGCTAACCAAATAATGTACATTTACGAATTCCAAATGCAATGTAATTGTGTCCCGTTTGATCGAATTTGACTCGCGATAGTTATCACCACGGCTACATTATTTATGCCATTTGATATGAATGGGTAATAACTAGCGATGGATTCATTTGTACTAATTCCGATGGTTTTGGTTGGTAATTGGGGATTAGAATTGATTTGGATGAAATTGTTATCTTTTTATTCTAGCTGTCACGTTTTGCAATATCGAGTTACTCGATACTCGATAAAGTAATATGTTTTTACTATGAAATATTGCATTAATTAAGCACAATATAATATTATTACATAATTTATTTAATTTTTTATCTAATC
Source organism: Phoebis sennae (assembly GCA_001586405.1). Taxonomy (NCBI): domain Eukaryota; kingdom Metazoa; phylum Arthropoda; class Insecta; order Lepidoptera; family Pieridae; genus Phoebis; species Phoebis sennae. The sequence continues at coordinate 85,337 of LQNK01000393.1, forward strand.
CCAAACTAAGCAAAGCTTGATCTATGGAAAGTAGATAACTGAAAGATATTGTTAAACATATTTTTTCTGTAGATACATACATAGGTACTATAGATATTAACACCCAGACAGTAGGAAACTACAATTTTCATCACAACATAACTTTCTACGCGAGAGGATTAAACCCACAGCCTTCAGTGCAAAAGACCATTGACACATCCACTGCGCCAATCGAATCAAAATGTAAAAGAAAAAATTTAAATAAAAGCTTGTATATTTAAAACAACTTTACTATATCCAAGGCTCACGATTAAATAATACAAGCGTCGTTTTCCCGTAATTAATCTGGGGGCTAATTTATAGTTATTAATTCACACCCTGTCGTTTCAATGAACGTTTTCACTTGTTATTTCATTTAAAATTGGTGTAAGTTTTTAAATTGCATGGAATAATCATTTACTGCTTGCTTACTTTAAAATTGTGTGACAAATTTGTTTATTAAACTTCATGTTTTTAAACAATAGGTTAACCATCAAACATCTTGTCAAACAAATTTGTTAACTTCGTACCTAATAGATTCTCATGACGTGAAGAGTGAAGATAAAGAGTGATTCAGAACACACATTTTTAGCATTGACTATAGAATGTAGCAAGCAATGAGTGAGATCTTGTGTGCCAAACACTGTCGTTTACGTAGAAACCTGTTTGTCAAATTTGAGATCAATCCAGTTTTTCATCAAATACGTAGATTGTTTGACAAACGCTTCAAACACAGTTGTGAACTATCAAATAATTTGACAAACGTTTATTAGATCAGAATTATCACTAGATTTTTAAGTAAATTTTGTTCTGTTTAAAAAAGTGTAAAGCCTACGCAGTCTCTCAATTATTGGAATTATTTAAGTTTACCTCTTTATTATATTGTGCATGTGGTTTCGATATAAGTATTAATGTACTCAAACGTTAATTGGTAGATAAATAACTACGATAGCTGGCCAGTAACAAAACGGAGGTTGGTAAAATATTACTAGAAAGTGACACATTAAGATGTATTGTAAAACAACGTTAAGAAGGTACTAAATTGTTTCTTTTTATTTATTTTATTTTCTCTTAAATATAAGGTTACATTATATAAAATTAATAAAAAAAGGTTAATAATAAAACACAAAGGTTTGTAAACCCTAGTTAAGGTTATATACTATGTGTAAGCCGTGGTCACTTATAAATGGATGTGCATACGCTATGTTTGATTGAACTGTACCATAGACGTAAGTTATGTAACAGTCCTTTTGTGATCCCTAATAAATAAATAAATAAATTTAAAATAAAAATAAAACAATTTGATGTTTTATTTTTGTTAACGTTTAGGGCACTTAACACTATTATTGCAAACTATGTAACAATATACAAACAAATACCAGTAAACCCAAAGATTTTCTGATAGCACAGTTGAACATAAACGAGATTATCACCAACATCTAATTAGTTCAGAACTCTAAGCCGAGGTTTTACGATTCAAAACGTGACCTTATTAACGTGGGTCAAAAATACATTCAGCGTAATAAAACGCTTTCGTACGAATTATTGTGGCAAATGAAGCGGGAACACTGGGGTTACCATACTTTTATAATAATGAATACTACCATAAAAATCATTCATCGTACATTTTTTCATAGTTTTCTTTTTCTTTTTCCTTTTCTTGTCTTGTTTTTTGTAGACTTTCTTATTATTTTTTTAAGTGTATTCCTGGGGTCTTTTCCTGATTTTAATTCACCAAATTTTGTACTATGCACATCTTTCATAAACATGTAAAATTGTCATACTGGACTCTATAATAAATATTACGTATTGGAGTTGCATACATAAGTAATACCCAGTTTTAAATTTAATTCTCGAAAACTCCATAAAGGAATAAAAACGATTTTCTATGTGTTAGTAACTTGCGATTGATTCACATATAACGTTCTTAATAAATAATATTTTAAAGGCCAAACTATCCAAGACTATAGTATGACTAATTCCCTATTCTGAGTCACTTTAACGCTTTCTATCTATTCAATAGCGTTAAACGTCCGGTAACTGTGACAATTACGTTTCTAAACAACGCATCATTGTAAAATTTCGTCTGAAATTTGTCTGATAGTAGAATGAATACTTAACAGTGACAGTGGAACATATAATTTTATACCTAAAAATATTTTGTTTATTATTGCTCTCAAAAAGTCAAAGTCAAAGTCAAAATGTTTATTTTCCAAATTGGCCTCTGTTGAGGCGCTTTTAGAACGTCATTTACATTTGCATAATAAATATATTTTTTTTTTATTTACCACCGATTCGGAAGGCTGTCTCTACCGAGAAGAACCGGCAAGAAACTCGAGTAGTTGCTCTTTACAAAAAGCTTTGATACAATGTGGAATTGTTTACAATCATTTGAATTTAACGGAAAATCCAACTGTCCTATAATTGTTAAGGAGATGTTAAAACCCATGGATTTTTCATCCATGTATTCATTATTACTATAATAAGATTTTTGAACAAGAACCTTTTTGACATAAAAAAAATTGTTTATCCCTTAGATTGAAATTATATGTTGTGGGGATTAAGGCGAGCGATAATCCGATAAGCTGCAGTATGTCGGCGATTATGTTCTCAGAGCCGGAGCGAACAATGGAGCCTCGAACTACTCATTATTTACAATTATATATCAAACAGTTCATTATCTATATGATACGATATTCGTCTAAATATAAAATTATTATTGTATGTGGATGAGGCCTCTTTGTATGTTCATGTAATTTAATTATTATTATTACTATTTGTCAGTCACGTTCAATTCCGGGGCTGTAGATCAATAAAAGTACATAATATACGTATTCCTACTCCGGTTAATAGCCTATCTATTTACGAAATTTCATTAAAATCAGTTTAGTAGTTGCGGCGTGATTGATTCAATTAAAGATGGAATGCATCCTGTGCGACTTTATCCTACCTTAACAATTTACATAACGATCATAGTCACGAATTATGGTTAAGAATATTTATTTAAATAATTTTTACAATTAACTTATTCTAAAAAGACTTAAACACAGTTAAAAATAAACAACCTTTGACAAAATAATCTTATACAATGCGGGTGTGTGAAATTAGGAGCAAGTGATTGGAATAAAATAACTTCACTATTAATGACGTCATGCCGAGTGAGGGTATAAGAGGCCTCTTATACCTCTATACTCCTCTGCTCATATAATACCATTAATCATTTTCTTAATTCCTAATGTCTCTTACGGTAACAACGCACCTGCTACGGTTATTCTGTGGTGATCCTATTACCTTATACTATTTTGCGCACTCATTTATTAAGAAACTAGCTGTGTTCCTAGTTTCACGTAAGAGAGTTACTCATTAACCTACGTATGTTTATTCTAATTATAAAGAAAAGTTCAAACCAATCAATCTGCTTTATAATATTAGAACAGTAAAAATAAATATACCCAAATGCAGTCTATATTAAACTAGGTTCTGCCCGTGACGTCACTTGTGTAAATTTGGAGACTATAGATTAATAAAAATTAGCCTATTACCCAAAGAAGCTAATAGCCTTGCTGTCTACGAAATATTTTCAATAAATGCGGTGTGATTGACATACAAAAATCTTCCAAACTTTCACATTTACTATATAAGTAGCATCTATCGTACAATGGAATCATGTCACTTCAGGCGATCTCTGTCAGGCATTTTAGAGCAGGGAAAATATTACAAATGAAGGTGCAGTATATAACAAAATAAGTTAATATTTATTTATTCAATACAAATAGAACGATTACAAACCACACACTATTTATACAAGAAAATTAAATAAACAAAATCAAAATTATAAACATGAGATATCAAAGTCATACATTCACCTCGTTTAACTTCAAGCATTTCGATAAGAATTTTCAACTTGCAGTTACAATATGTATTATGTATATGTAGATACATTTATCCCAAAAATATGATAATCATGGTAACATTAGCCATAACTCGTGTCAAATTGGCACAGTAATTACACATTCCGCGGTCAACAATAATATCCACGCTGAGAGCGTTTTTCACAAAAATTACAAAAACATTGTTTTATTTTACAAATGCGGATTTATATGGGAAATTGAATATATTTTAACGATGATTTTTAAAGCAAAATGAATTCAATCTATACTTATAATAAAAGCTAAAGATTTTGTTATTTTGAACGCGTTAATCTCAGAAATTATAAGTACAATTGAAAGAATATTTTTTGTTAAATATATAATTATTCAAGGAAAGCTATAAGTCATATAATGTTATGCTACAGGAGTGTAGCCGCGCGGATCCACTTCATAAGCTATCCTTATGTGTTCAGTTGTTTTACGGCCGTTTTCAATATTCTTTCTATCCCTTATTTGTCTACTAAAGTCACGCAAAACTTTGATTTCTATATGCTGTCGACGGATAGCCTTAGTTATGACTCTTGACAATCAAATGTCATTTAATATGAGATTACAATCTAACCATAATCTTTGATACATTGTTGAAAACGGCCGTTAGTGTGTAATCATAGCATAAAATTTTATAATTGATCATTTTTGGAGGAATTTTTGAAACGGATGGGAGTGGAATGAATGGGAATACAGGTCTCCGGGCCCCCGTTCACCATATGAATCACCGTGCAATACCGCTTCATGTCGATTTTCTGCTGGGGGGTGGTAATTACACCGTTGCGAGCTTGACCTAATCGGTAATTTCGTTCATCAACGAACGTAAGAGTTTCTCTTGTCTAAAGTATTGTATTAAGAACGAAATGCCTACAAAATTTTATCAAGATTAGGTAAACGATACTCCAGTTATAATAATAAAACAATACATTCTTTCATTGGCTTAAATAACATTGTTTACATTTTATATTAGTTCATGACATTACATATCTTACTACACTTAGGAGATTAACTAGACCTGCATTAAGTAAAAACTTGTATTACAGTTTAAAGTTTTATTTTCTTTTCGTAAGCAAAAGTTATCTTCGAACAAATTTTAAATACTTACATATAAACATATTATCTGAGACTGGTCAGTAATAAATATCAAATGTATGATAGTTTTAATTATATTATAAGATGTATTTTAGAATCGAGATCATGACTAGTCGTGGCCTGGTTTCTTTCATTAAGACTAGAACTCCATTTCTTGATGGAAGCTTTTATTTTAATAGTTGTATAAGAGATAATATTTAGAATGAAGTATTAAAATATTACCTTTAGTTTTGAACCTGTAGTTGCATTTCTTTTGTTAAGTAATTTAAAAGAGAATATTGAAATAAAGAAACAATTACTGTTTAATATTTCTTTCAAATTACCCATAACCAGATGGACGGATCATCTGTTGATGCGTTATTGAGATACTGACATACAAATGCATAAAATCACACATTTTTTGTACTTACATAATTAATATAATACATAATTAAGACAATGATTATTGAACCAGCCAAGAGCGAGTGGCATCCTTACCCGTACAAACCCCGTCTGATATTTATATTAATTTTTGTATTTGTTGTTATGACGGCAAGGGAAATAGATAATTTGTGAAAAATTCAGATTACCATCTACCCATCACGGTTTATAACGTACAGCCTGGTGACAGACAGACTGACATCGAAGGCTTTTTAATAGATCGGGTCCCATTTGTACTATTATTTACGGCACCCTGAAAACTGACCTCTGATTTAAAAATTTCTATAATTTTTCTTAATATATCTAAACAAAAAGAGGGAAATAAATAAAATATATAAGTCGCAATAAATTCCAATGCATCATGGCTCGATATCCGAAATAGTCTAAAACAAAGAGCAGTGGCGGGTAACTAAATAAGTTTAAATTGTTTTAGTGACTGGCACTATTTACTAGCACGATACATTTCCTTTCTCAAATTTATACTAGTTCTTCAAGTTTAAATGCAAGAGTGGGTTTGTTTTAAATAAAATACTTTTTAAGGGATTTTAAACGCGGTTAAAATCCCTTAAAAAGTATTTTATTTAAAATGGAAAGTACTCGCGTTAAAACAAATACAAGATTATACTGTGGGTTTGTTTGTTTGTAACCTAACTACGTTTTATCTACTCAAGGATTATTATTGAAATTTGGTGAATGAAACATTTTCTCATCGATATACAACGTTACAATAAAGAAAAAAATAATTTAAAACAATTTATTTTGGCTAATTCATTCTAACATACAATCGGCTCTTAAACAAAAGATTACCAATTTATGGTAATAGCAAAGTATCATTGTACTCTACATATGTTTAGTAGTAATACACCGCACTGTTCCAGTACCAAGCTAGTTATTTGGCAACACCAACGCGGGCCACGCCTATTCATAACCGTCTCAAATTACCTCCATCGCATTGAATCATATTTTTATTATATTATTAACCATTACCATAGCTCTTTGTCAAAAATGACGTGGCTCCCAATTTTTACATAATAATCTTAAACACAAGATTACCTATGGATGGTAATAGCAAAGTATCATTAGATCATCAAACATAGTAGTACATTTAGTAGAGTACAAACAGTGCAGTGTATTACTACTAAACATATGTAGTAGTAATACACCGCACTGTTCCAGTACCAAGCTAGTTATTTGGCAACAGCACGCGGGCCACACCTATTCATTACAGTCTCAGATTACCTCGATCGCAATGAGTCAGCTCTTTCTAATCTAGATAAACATAATTGCATTCGGATCTTATTTGGCTTTGAAATTGCCTCTTATTTTCGTTAATGGTGCTGTTGAGGGTAGTTTGTGTTTGGTTACTGAATGTATTTAATACAGGTGTAAGTAACAGTACTAACAGTTTATGAATTGTGTAAGTAATGGTGTAATGTAATTGTTATATCTTGTAATATGTTACGATTTAAATAAAAAATATATTTATATACGTTCATTCCAGTAAATTATATTCCACTATACTAACAATAATTATTTATTTAAACACGACCGGTTCGTACATCATTGTCAGGTCGTTTAAAATTGTTAGCGAAAATATATAAATGTTAAATAAAAGTAATATGCAATTCCATCAAGAAGTATCAGTACAAAGTAGTAAAATAGCTTACAATTTAATTTGCAACTTATGTCGTCGTATTTTTTTGAACTAAAAGACAAAAAGAAAAAAAAGGATGATTGAAAAAAACGACGAATTCGTTCGAATCGATTACTTACCCAGTCTTTGATTTGAAATTTACAACTAAAACTAAAATCAAATCATATCAAACCAAATAACTGTTACAAAATTTGATTTCAACGTATCATTAAACTCCCCCAAACCGTGCAAACATTATATCAATTAAGTATTATTAACACGAAATCGAAATATTCCGATTTAAAATTATTTGTAAAATGGGAACAATACGTGTTTAACGCTGACTATAAAATTTCAATTGCAGTTGGGTTCGGCGAAGCGTTAATATGTCACGTGTAAAAAATAAATATGGCGATGATTTCTGGCAATGAACGAATTAACCGTGTGGACTGGACCGTGGCATTCGGTGCCAGTTTGCTACGATTTAAGTCAATCGTTAATATTAAGTTATGGCTGAGTAAGGGGCGACTTCATTTCTGTCGGGGATGATACAACGTTTAAATATAGACGGCCACTTTAATTGTAAAATCACTACGTACAAAACAAATTCGGTTTCCGCTCTTTTTAATAAATAAATAAATATCCCTGGACATTAAACACAACGCCATCTAGTCCCAAACTAAGCAAAGCTTGTACTATGGAAACTAGATAACTGATAAACATATTTCAACATATTATTTTTTTTTTGTAAATACATACATACTACAGATAAATTAACACCCAGACAGTAGAAAATTACAATGTTCATCACATCATAATTTTCTGCTCGTGGGGATCGAACCCACACCCTCTGGCGCAATAGATCATTGCGGAACCACTGCGCAAATCGGTCGTCGTTTTTCCTACCTCTTTTTATAAGCAGTTTTTATTGTTTAGATTGATCCCATCCCATCCTGTTTTACTCCTCTCTTATTATCTATTATCCACTCCTTATCCCCTCCCCTTCCTTCTAGCCGGTAAGGCAACTGTGACACTTTGTTGTTGACATCTTTGAACCGTATGCCCCGCTTACTAGCTCTATAAAAAATATTTAATTATTCATACTTAAAGATATGCTTACTACCTTATTACTTTTATCATACAGGCCTGGCCTTAAAAAATATTAATTTAATTTCAGACACACTACATCAATATTTTGTTAGTAAATGCAGTTATATAAACCGAGTGGGTACGTTTAAGTTGTAGTGAATACAACGACTCTATTTATAAGAAGCCAGCCCGTAAACATTTCGAAATATAACACACTTCATTATAAACAATTAAGTAAAGTACTTCACGTATAATTAAGAAAAACACAAAACACGATATAAATGAGAAAGTATTTTTATAAAAATTAAAGACAATACACCATTAAGAACAAATCATAGCGTTCAAGAAAATATTATTACCTCAGCCTCCATTTACGCCGGATGATTATGAAAATAATACAAGAAATGCTTTCCAAGAATCTCCACAGTAACATTAATAATTCAAAGTGTTCGCGGGCCATTTTTACTCTCCTTTTGTCCGAAGAGCTTCAAATAAAAATTTCGTTTAAGCTACGGCATAAAAATGCTTCTCTTATATGCGATTCGGTTGTGGATGCCAAAATTTTGCCCCGCTTCGTCAATTTTAGTAACTTGTAAACTTATTCTTCGTTTTGTATGCAAAATCTTCCGTCTTCGGTAGTTTTAAAGGAAGCTAGCATTAATTTAACATAAGGTTGGCTACAAAGACTTAGGGTTACTTGATAAGGCTTAAAATGTTATAAAAACATATCTGAACTGATTTCTCATTGATTCCTATACACCCTAGAAATATCTATATTATTCTAAGCCCGGTTTTAAAAGTAACGATATCTCATTAAACATATGTTTATAATTAATACGTGGGTGGCGGTAGTCTTGTCACTGTTAATGTCTTTCTAAATTTATCTTACACAAAAATACATATATTTATTCACGTTACGTTTCGACAGCTAATCAAATACATTTTGAATGCGGCTTATTTCTAAACTATTCAAAGGTGACTGACTGACTGGGTGATCTTTCAACACAGCCCAAACCACTGGACGGGCTGAAATTTGAAATGCAGGAAGATGTTAGGAGCAGGCAAGTTGAGCATGCGATTCACCTGATGTTAAGGGACTGACGACTAAGAATATATCGCAGATGCCTTTCGGGCTTGAATTCCTGCAAGCCGGCAAGGGAAAGGGATGAAGAGAGGATCTATTATGAGACGTTGGGAGAGGAATAGAGCAGGATGGAATGGGAATACAGGCCTCCGAGCAACCGCTCACCGTACAAAACACAGTGCAATACTGCAATATTTCACCGATGCGAGCTAGGCCCAATCGTGCAATGCTCGGCTCGCACTCTTTTATTTCTGAAGATGTAATACAGCAGAATTGGCCTCTGTTGCCTCTCAACCACAGGAAGAAATGGGGTGGCGACATACAAATGTATGAGACCCGTCACACGGATAAAAAGTTCCCAAGAAAATAGTTCCATCCCCCGCTTATTCACTTTGCGTTTCGACAGCTAATTATATCCCACCTTAGCGGCGTCCTATTTCTAACACTTAATTATTCAGGCGCCCAAAGCTCTAAGTGCCGTTGCTACAATTTCCCGCCATAATGTTCCGTTATTAACATTGTGTGAATTAAGCTGATTTCTTATAGACACATTTTATATGACTAGTTTTTTATTGTTATTTTGTTTTGTTTCTTTATTTATAATGCGTGTCTCATTTTTATTGCTGAATAAATGTATTTTTCTTTCTCTCCTCTATTTTTTTGTTCTAGAAATTATGTTCTCGGAAGAAAAATATAAAAATACTTGCAACGCCCAGCGGTTTTACCCGCGTAAATTTTAATCCTGCGGGAATTCTGGAAATAAAAGTAGTTGTGTTATTCTAGATTCTTACCTATTTGTATATCAAGTTTCATCGCAATCGGTTCAGTAGTTTTTGCGTGAAAGAGTAACAAACATACATATAATACATCCTCACAAAATTCCGCATATATAATATTAATTGAATTAGTGGGATCTTGTATCAACAATTATTTTGATAAACATTTACTGTTTTAAATTCAAACAACTTTTACCTCTGGCTTTTTATTATAACTTTTTTATCTATTTTGACCAGGCTACTTGACGTTTGGTTTCTCTGTTTTTCTGAATGACTCATGACTTGTAAATTAGTGCGCAAAAATTTTAGTGTAAATTAGGCTTAATGGACGGAGGCGTGATTTGACTCTTGATCTTTACTGAACGTTCGAGTTTTTTGTCAAAGCTTAAATAGCTTTGCGTTCACAGGTCGGTATTACTCGCATCGCAACACAATGAAGGCTAATGCGAGAATTCGCCGCTGAAGACGCTATTTTGCAATTTCCATACAAATAAATCCGATGCGTACTACACCGACAGGTGAACGCTTAGCTTTAAGCTGATTTAATTTTTAAAGTACATATATCGAAACATGCAACATTCTATATCTCATTAAAATACTTCTCCCCAATCCATTCTTATTTTTTAAATACACACAAAAAACATAAAATTTTCTGCAAAAACGTATTTAAACAGAATCTTTCATGAAGTTTTTATAATATGTAAATCGCGTATCATTAGCCGAAGTCCATTAGTAGGTATAACATTTGACGTCCAACAGTACGATGAACCTTGTCTAAAAATATCTGTAATTGCTTGCGAAATTACGATTTGCTTTTAACGATTGAAATGTGCTTACCGTAAAAAGAGAAGGGGTTTTGTACATATCTATACTAATATTATAAAGAGGAAAACTTTGTTTATTTGTAATGAATAGGCTCAAAAATTACTCGGCCGATTTTAAAAATACTTTCACCATTCGAAAGCTACATTAACCAAGAGTAACTATATAAACATTATGCTACGGGAGCGAAGCCGTGCCTACTTGCTTTGCCCCGCGGTGCCACCCGCGTATATTTCCCGTAGCATTTCTGAGATAAAATGATTAAACTATATTGACACAAAATTTCATGTAAATCGGTTCAGTAGTTTAGGCGTTATAGAGTTACTTGTGCTTTTACAATATAAGTCAGGAGTAAGGATAAGGATTACATTCCTTGATTTAACAACGTACTTGTGACATTTTGGTGTTAAAAATGTCTGTAGGCAACTGAACGCTTATTTTCATGATCGTTCTTTGCCTTATCACATCTCACAATAGCAATGCATTTGCAAATCTAAGGTGTTCAAACAACCAACAGTTTCAAAACAGAACTTACAAAATGACTATCAAACTTTCCATGTCAAGAAATTAGCGCCGAATTAAGCCCCCATCAGCATTCTTACTAACAATAAATTTGTTTGTAGTTCCGTTTGTCGCTCCCAAACTTTGCCATTGTATTTTAGAAAGGGGCGAGTTAACAGTAACGTTAGAGTTAATTTGTGGTTAAACTTATACTCATGTGTCAAGGAAAGTCTACGCTTGTATAGCCCCTGCGGTGCTTGTAGTTTGAAAAATGCTTTCGTAAATTGTATGTTCTAGTTGTAGTTATTTAAGCATGTTTTTTTTTCATTTAATTTTATTATTTAAAGATTGTATTCGTTCATTAAATGCTTATTTATTTAAAGGTTTTTATTATATTCCTCGGTTCTTACTCATATTATAAATGTGAAAGTTTGATGTTTGAATATTTGTGACAAACACTCCGCAACTACTGAACGGATTTTGATGAAATTTCATAAACATATAGTTTATTAGCTGGATTAAGTGGTAAGATACCGTTTATTTATCTACTAGCTGATCCGCGCGGCTTCGCTCCCGTAGCATTATGTTATAATTTTCCCCGTTTTTTTCACATTTTCCATTATTTCTTCGCTCCTAATAGTTGCAGCGTGATGTTATATATTCTAAAGCCTTCCTCGATAAATGGTCTAATCAACACAAAAAGAATTTTTCAATTTGAACCAGTAGTTTCTGAGATTAGCGCGTTCAAACAAACAAACAAACAAACAAACTATTCAGCTTTATAATATATTAATAGATAGATTTAACGTACGAAGTTAAGTCTATAATATAAAATTATATGAATAGTATAACTTAAACGTCATCTCCATTCCATTAAGCATTTTAAGTTATTTATACTTAACATGCACTTGGATAACACACGATAACTTACCAAGAACGTCTTCAAATTATATATTTAAGTTAAGGGCCCCGTTGAGTTGATTAACCGACCCGGGCTTGTGAATAATAAAGGTTTATGATTAGTCAAGTGAAAGTCTTCAGAGCAATATATTTTGTATACTATCCTACTACTATTATAAAGGCGAAAGTTTGTAAATATGGATGTATGGATGTATGGATGTTTGTTACTCTTTCACGTAAAAACTACTGAATGGATTTGAATGAAACTTTACCACAATATAGCTTATACATCAGAATAACATATAGCAAATAAATATTATTTTATTTTTTATATTTTTATTTTTATAGGCTACTTTTAATCCCTGAGTTTCCACGGGATCAGAAGCTACGCGGGTGAAACCGCGGGGCGCTGCTAGTAATCATATATATAAAAATGAATCGCAAAATGTGTTGGTAAGCGCATAACTCAACAACGACTTGACCAATTTGGACAATTATTTTTTCTAAATTTTCGTTGTAGTTCAAGCATGGTTTTTACGGCGAGAAAAATTCGAATTGCCGGGTCCACGCGAGCGAAGCCGCGGGCGGAAAGCTAGTATTAAATAAAATTAGTCGATAAATTAGCAATAGTTTTGTTTTTTTTTTGTTTAAGAAAAATGCAATTTGTTTTAATAATGATGCCGGGCCATTTTGTGTAGGTCTTGATATACAATATTTTTGTCGTAAAACTCCAGGAATTAACGAGATCGAAAATCGGATTATAATACGTTTGTCGCCACCCCATTTCTATCCTTGGGTATCGTACGAAGCTACAGAAAGTAGTTCTACTGCATAACATCTTCAACAATAAAAGAGTGGGAGCCGAATTCCCCAGCTGAAGATCGGTGTTAAGCAGTATTGCACTGTGTTTCGTACGGTGAGCGGGCGCCCTGAGGCCTGTATTCCCTTCCCATTCCTCGCCCATCCTGTTCTACTCCTCTCCCAATTTCTCATCCTTCATCATCTTTCCTTCCAAGAAGCCGTCAAGGCATCTGCAACATTTTTATGTTATAGACTTACATCAGGTGAACACTTAACATCAGGTGAACCGCATGCTCCGCTTGCCTGCTTTACTATAAAAAATACTATTCGTATACCATATTTGATCACAATCAATTCAATATTTTTTGCATGACCATACTCAAAAACCTAAACAAAATAGCCCGGCCTCATATAGGATATTTGTAGGACTACTCCGCCATTAAATGTAAAAGGTGTTCCAAAAATCCAGTATTTTTATATCAATGGCCTAATAAAGATTTCAACATAACGCCTTCAGCTAATGGACTAAGCTCCTTGTTTAACGATCCCGCCTAATGTTCGCAAATGCTTTTCCAGCTAAATGAAATCATATGCGCTGAAACATTTTTAAAAGAGAATGGATATTTATACGGGGTGTTGTTTATACGTTATAGTGCGGAAAAACATTTTTCTTAAATTGTTGTTGGTAGATTTATTATATACTTAACGTATTGAATTTTAAAGATAAGTGGATGAAGTTTATGTTTTTTTATATTTAAAGAAAAACGCACTAAACCGGGATCAAACGTAGGAATATTAGATTTTAACAATCCTAATGCTATATCTTATATATCTTCGATTATTATTTCAATGATAATTCAACTAAAATTACCATATAATTTTTCAGTTACAGATATATCTACAGGGTTACGTTTAAAGCAAGCAATAAAAAGAAAATAAGATATTATGTATTAAATAAGCAATACAAAACATATTTAAAAAATACATTAAATTTATTGTTCCTTTTAATTTGTGGTAGGTAAGTACTAAAAAAAATATAAAATTATTTAATAAAAATATACTCAAGGCTTCAGATTAGATGCATACCTGTAACAATAAAAACATTGAGATTAACATTTAGCAAAATGTATTAGGTTTACAAGTAAAAATAAAAATCAGTCCACCTATATCATAGTATATAGATAAAAGATAACAAACATATATAAACATACCATTAATGGATTAAAAATAAGTGTTGAATTAAAAGGTTTAGCATAATTAAATTAAAATGAAATTATTTTTAAATAACATTCATCAATCTAAGTCTGATTTTCTCTTGATTTTTCAAGCATATCTCTCTTCTCTTTATATTTACTCCAAAATATTACAAAAAGTAAAGCCATAAATAATTACATTGCGAAAATTTTATTTATTATTTGGCTAAATGCAAAATTTTCTTATTTGGTTAAATGCATAAATTTTATTTAGCTAAACGCAAGTAACGCGATCCCTAATGACATGTTTCACAATGCCTCCAACTGCATATGTCCTTTTGAACTTAAAAAAGTCCTTCATCAAAAATGAATCACGACGTATCAAAGGATAAAGCCTTTAACTTGCGTCAGAAGAAAAGTGTGTATACATAATAAAAATTAGCTTGCTCATTTGGCCAAATGCAAAAATTCCTTATTTGGTTTAATGCATCCTTATTTGGCCAAACGCAATTAGCGTGTCCCCTAATAGCGTGTTCCACAATGCATCCGACCGCACCCGTATTTGTCCGTTTGAACGGATAGGCGCGGTTGCTTCTTTTGCCCACGAATTAGGCACTATTTATAGTCTGAGAGCTAATTGTGGTTTTAATTCCAAACACAAAATTGGGAAGCCACTGGCATTGTACAAATAGTGTTTTAGCTCAAGAGCCTATGGGTTTATATTATCACTTTATCATACAATAATTTAATAAAAGAGTAATTATTGAAAAAGTAGAGATTGGCAAAATTCTGACCGATCCCTGTTTTATAGGACATAATACGCCTAGTCGTTTACTCAACTTTGAAATAAACCTGTTATGGGCCATGGTTAGTCTGTATTTTTCTGTTTTTAGTTCTTCTGTTTATAAAAATGCTAAACACAACGGTCATTTGATACCTGACGTTCAATAATAACAAAGTGTGCGAAACGACACGTTGTCTAGTTCCATCCTTATCTATAGGCGTTATCATTTCAATACACTGGAATGAAATACCTCTTACCGAGATATGCCTGTCCTACATCGCGCTTCCGTAGCTGAATACTGAATATGACAATGTTTGCTTATTTTCATGTTTTTTTATTAACTGATAAATCAGTCATAGTCCTAGCTAGCTACGAAAATTGTCTTTTCTAGCAGTTTTTGAAAAATGGCCTTGCTTTTATATATTTCACTGTCCAGTGTATTTTGATTCTCGTTAAATGCAAATTGTAATTCTATCCTCAACTTACTAGATCTTATATGTCATTTCTGAAGGCGTCCAAGACAACAGGCCTTGCCTAGTTGGAGCCTAATGTTATGTGGATATTAGTCGTAAAATATAGAGATTTTTATAAAGTTCCTTAAATGTAAGTAATAAAATTTTATTTTTAACAGATTTCTTAAAGACAGTAGAATATGTAAACTAATCTATTCTAATCATATAAAGCTTAAAATTTTGTTTATTTAGAGACAATTTTTCTCGAATCAGTAGCTGAATTGAAAAAGCATTTTTGTTTAAGATAGATCATTAATCGTGGAAGGCTATTGGATAATAAAACATTATGCTACAGGAGCAAAAAAGTGCGAAAAATCTTGTAGGCAACATAATTAATTGCAACTACGCCTACCTTTACCATAAAAATCTTTTGAAATCAGCGCAATTTTAAACAGAAAATGGTTGCAGAGTTCTCGTAAATTAAAAAATAACTAGCTCTTAAACTACGAGTGAAATTAGGGCGTTTGTAAAGCTCTTTAGTTCTCCGAATACGTTTTGTTTTCTAGTGATTTACTTCCAAAATTATGTAACAAAGAACACAGTGCGGTTTTGAGGCTACTGCGATTTAGCTGATGTGGAATTTTTAATCGCATTTTAATTAAAAATTTACGTGCAAATTTTGTATTCAGTTATTTTTGGTTTCGCGTTTTGTTTATACTAGTCTTCCTGAACAATTATATTTAATTTACCTGCGAAAAGAGGGGGTGTTATAAGTTTGATCTGTTTATCTGTGGCATCATAGCTTCCGAATGAAGCGATGTTATGACACAAAAATAAATAAATTATGAGTGAATGTTATTAGACATGTTTAAAATTAGATGAGTCGTTTAATAGTTATGGCGATGAATCCAGACGTACACTGAAAGATAAAGTTGATGATTTAATCGAGGTTATAAGTTTCGTTTTTAAGGAAACTTAAAATTGTGTGTGTGCTTTTTTGTAAATTTATTTGTTTTTGCCCTTGAAGCAGTAACCCTCTGGCGAATATCAGTAGGATTTACTCAAATCTGATCTGTTTTGAAGATAAGCGCATTTATACAAACAAACTTCTCTACTTGTTATAATAAACATACAGTATGAAACAATTTGATCACTTTTATTACCTTTATTATCAACTAGAGAATAAATTAAATTGAACATATGGATATGTAAATATATGTACATTTTAAATAGTCAATTTAATATTTAACATACATCCCTCAGGGAGTTTCGTCATGGGGCTCGCACGCAAAATGGTTATACGTATAAATTAAAGATAATATAATAAAGATAATGCCCTCTTGGGAAAAGTTTGTGACAAGCAATTAAGTAATGGATCTTTTCAATTAAGTATGCGCTTTAAGAGCTTTCGTTTTTTTAATTTTTACCGGACGTTACTGAATTTCAAGACTGAATAGTTACAAGAAGTTTCTTTTATATCTTTACAGAAATAACCCTTATTTTTTGAGGTAATTTTACCCGACATTAGCAGAAGTCAAGTGGTTGGTTAGGATATACGTATAGTTGTTATTTTTTTGGAATGTATTTCGCTACATTTTTTACCATATTCTTTTAGAAAATCATCGCATCTTATATTATGATTCTTTTTACACAATTTTATGACATTATCTTAACTTTTTAAAAATAAAATATTAATAAAGGTAAGGAATAATTCATAAATTATAAAGAACATAAGACGAATTTAATTTCCAATTTATTACAAAAAATAAAACTTATCCACGTACTAATATTGTAAATGTCTGCGTGTCAAACACGTCGCAATTACTGAAAGAAATTTAATGTAATTTCTTATCAGTGACATTTTTTATGTATGTGTACACTGAATTTAACGCGAGTGATGCCAAACTCAGAAGCTAGTACGTTATAAAAATGGTGACCAAATATGAAAAGACATAAAACATTAATTAAACTAGATAATCGTGTACGATAAAACCTTAATCAGCTTAAAAAGGTTTAAAACGGCGCATGTAACTCATTACGCACAATTGTGGTATATTTTCCCTATCATGGTCGATACGAAAACTACATTAGCTGTGCTCCGAACGAAAACGAATTAAACGCAAAATATGCACAAGCAATTGTCAACTTTATTGCTAATTAATTGAGTTGGGAGTTGGTTGGAATTGATGGCAGTTGTTCCGTATCTCGTTTGTTGCATTGTACAGGTATTCGAAATCGCATATTTATGACTAACAGCGTTGAACATTCTGACGTTTGAAAGCAAATGGCTTGGAAAGCACGTGTAATACGTTTGTGCGAATTTAAATTAAAGAGTGTGTTATATTTAAATACAGATGTAGTTATATTTGGGGCGTTCACCTTATCGCTTGATTTACGGCCGTTTTCAATTCTATCCCTTTTTTGCTAAGTCATACAAATCTAGTTGTTACTTTGATTTCAATATACCCGATTGGTGCAGTGCATGTGGCAATGGTTTATTGTGCCCAAGGGTGTGGGTTCGATTGCCACGATCAGAAAATTATGATGTAATGAACATTGTCATTTGCTACTGTCGGGGTTTTTATCTATTTACAGTATATATTTACAAAAAAATAATGTCTATCAGTTATCTAGTTTCGATGGTACAAGCTTTGCTTAGTTTCAGAGTAGATGACGTAGTGTTAAATGTCCCAGAATATTATTAATACGAACAGAATATTATATCCAACCAACGGATAGCCTTTGCTATGCATTATGTCTAACTAACGTCATATAATCTGAGATAACAATCTATCCATAAATTTGATACATTAATGTAAACGGACTGACCTTATAAAAAAATAAAATCTTTGTATATGTTTTTTATTAACAAAAAAGGGAGTAAAAAATAGGCCTTAAATTTCTATAAAATTTCTCTTGTTTAAAATAATACAGCCAGTAATAATACATTCTCAATGAAGTGAAAACATTTTGTTTTAAAATAACTATCCATAAGAAAAAACGTTCTGTAACAAAAAAGACAAGCCAATGCGGATAATACATTTTTATTTTTATTACAAGGTATTGTAACTTGAACGCCAATGATGTCGCTTTCAGGTGCGGCTCTCGAAAGCTATCAAAGTTCCAAACGACCCAACTTGCTGAATACAGGGAAAGACGGCTTGAAAGACTGGTCTATACGCGAAGTTGGTCATAGTACTATTGTAACGTATATTTATACTAGGTATTTACATAACAAAAAATGATTTTTTTAAAAACTAGCCGAGCTCCACTGTTCCTCCACGTATACATCCCGTTCCTGTAGGATTTTCGGGATAAAAACTATACTATGTCATTCTTGGGGTTTCAAAAAATCTCTGTATAAAATTTCATCCAAATCGCGCCTGTAGTAAGCCTAATCAATACAAACAAACAAATAAATCGTTCCTTTATAATATTTAGTATAGATTGATTTCGTATGAAAAAGACAAATCGTTCCATTTGGAAATGTTATACCTTGCTCTGGTGTGATGCAAAATATTCCAGTGATAACTTGTGAAGTAAAAAGACAAATGCTGTGGTGTGTGAAAAGTAATACTGTAGTTCCATATATGGCATCCCAGAATATACAAGCTCATAAAAATTGCAATCTTCCTAATATTAAATACCAAAATTATAGATCACTAGCTGATCCGCGCGGCTCCCGTAGCATAATGTGATACATAAAACCTATAAAGTATAGCCTATGTTACTCGTGGATAATGAAGCTGTTGAATGGCGAAAGAATTTTTAAAATCGGTCCAATAGTTTTTTTTTATATTTATTACAACCAAACAAACAACGTTTTCCTCTTTATATTAGTGTAGATGGATAAAAGCAGGACGTATATAAAAATCTAAGTCTAGGCCAAGCAGTAAAATTATTTCTAGATCAAAATCGATCGGTCAAAAATATCTATTTTCATTGATCGACTTTTCCGGTTCGCTCCCATTTCATCCATATATTTAGTTTTAACATATCGAATGTAATTTATGCATATTTCTTTTGTTCCTGGAATAGATCTCTCGTAAAAGATGTAATTTACTGTTCGAAAACATAAAGCTGTCTTCTAATTCAATGTAGAAAAAAGTCTTAAACAAAATTAAACGACACTTTTAAGACCAAAAATTATTAAATAAATAAATAAATATTCAAAGACATGTGTAACACTATGCCATCTAGTCCATTAATAGTCTAACTGTTCATGCATACTTAAACATACATTTTTTTGTAAATACATACATACTATAGAAAATAAACACCCAGACAGTAGAAAATTACAATGTTCATCACACCATAATTCCTACTCATGGGGATCGAACCTACACCCTCCGGCGCAAAAGACCACTGCCACATCCACTACGCCAATCGGGTCGTCAAATTTTTATTTTTATTTATTCATTACTGTATTCGTTTACCAAGTTCATTATCGTACAAACTATATATGTACTTGGATTCATAAAAAGTTGCAATGAATTTAAATTGTAATATAACAAAACTTTACAACTACAAACTTTAATTTGTTTAGGTTAGCCTTCATAACAACTTGACATGACAAGTGGCAATCTTGTTATGAAATCAAATGTCAAAACTTTCATGGAAATTTTTATAAACAATGCCAATTCAATAACCAAAATTTGTGTATTAATGTCTCGTTTTTTTTTTTAATAAAGATTACTCTTACGATCAACACAATGTTAAGATTACCTGTTATAACCTTAAATCAGTTAAAATTACGTGTTATAACCTTATAATAGTACCTTATATCACATAAATATAAGCATACCCCCTTTTGCCAGCAGCTTCGGATAAAATTCGGGGTCTTTAGATCAATATATAGGCAACCTGGCACCCAATCCAGCTTATATCCTATCCGTGTAACAACTCTCTTCAAAATCTGTTTAAAAGTTGCGATGTGACAGAAACACAAACAACCAGACATACAAAATTTTACATCCTACTAACATTATAAATGCGAAAGTTTGTGAGGATGTAAGTGTGTTACTCTTTCACGTAAAAACTACTGAACCGATTGTGATGAGATATTCATATAGGCAAGGGTCCAGAATAACATATAGGCTACTTCAAATCCCGGAATTCCCACGCGATCAGAAGTTAAATAAGCGACAGAAACCACGAAGCGCGGTTAGTTTATAAAAAATGAGGATTTTTGTAATTAATAATTTTCTATTACTTGAATCATCTAATTAATAATTCACATCAATATCTACATACTAATTGAGTTAGTCTATAGACTAATTGAGTTAGGTATTTGTAGATAATTTCCAATCGAACTACAAACTTTTTTGTTCATCCATAAAATTCCCAAGTTCGATACTCGGACGTAGTTTAAAACTGTTAAGTTTGGGTCAAGAGGGACTTTCGGAGTCACATAAAGTAGAAATTCAACTCAGCTCCATTATCCTTTGGAATATACGATTCGACAGTTTAGGTAAATAAGTTTAGTTTTACTTGTGTATTGCAGTGTGTGGGTATGTGGGTGTCTGGGTCTCCTTTTGGGTAAAGGTATTGTTAGGAATTGTTCCAATGATCACTTCACGTACATGTTTATTATCCAATGTTTCGTAACACATACAACCTATTTTATAATAGTCAATGACACACCATTTAAGAGAGGGTAAATGACAATATCATAAACAACAGATACATGACTTTAGTTTGCCATGCCAATTTACAAAAATAATTAACAACAATATTAAATATTACACAAAGTTAATGCATTTAATACTTAAACATTCAAGACTAAATACAAAATAATACTCAATAATCAATTATATAGGTGGCACCACTGTTTTATACTATCATGACATTGACATTTCAGTTACTGTAAACAAATATTACTAACAGTATTGAAATGTAATTTCTAGAGACTATAGATGTTACTATGAATATAATATAGTTTGTGATAAAACCTCTTGCTTGTTGATATATACAGGGTATGCCATAATGAGTGAATGAAGAAGCAATGAAGCGAACAGTGATATTTTCGTATAACCTATTATTATTGGGTTTTTTTGATAGATTATTAGCTCAACTATCATCCCCCAGAGATGCTTCACTCATTACGGGACACCCTGTATAAAAGAGTGGGAGTGAATTAAAAGAGTGAGAGCCGAGCATTGAACGATTGGGCCAAGCTCGTTAACTTTAGGAAATTACTCATTGACGCGTTGATCTATACAAATGTACCTATTAGTTAATTTAATATCTTTACTTAGTTATGCAATTGTAAGGTCGGCCTCACACATGCTGAATGTTTGACTGAATTCAGGATCTAATTTTAAGATCCTTATAGGTCGATCTAACAAATTCAAAATCTGAAAAAATCAGGATGTGTGTGGAACAAGCCGATATTGTATGGTAAACTGGCTTTTCTAAATTAAGAATCTTAATTCAGATTCTTAAAATTCAGAATGTGTGGGGCCGGCCTAAAACTGATATTTATGATACTGACACTGTAAATATATATTTTGTAATTGTGTTTATTCCTAAAAAAGAAAAGTAAAAATAAAAAATATTAACATGTTTTAAGTACGAATGTGGTCAAGGCAAAATAATTAACGAACTTTTCTAGTTAAGGCCGCTTTATACAAATAATTACGCTCTATAATAATATCATATCAGTTGGAAAAACATTTTCATTTATATAATTGAAACAAACGATGTCCAAATGTAAATAGAAAAATGTCCATTTCGTTTTTAATTAATTAAAACCTGAGGGAGTAGTATCGCGACGAATCTCCGTGAAAAAATATTTTAAAACATTTTTGCTTTTATACGTTCTTCTGCAACTCAAAGTTTTCAAATCTTTTAATGTTAAATGACTTGTATAATTTCGCTTTAATAAATGTCGCAGTGAGTTGTCTAATTATTTTATTCGTAATAAGCTGTAACGTTCTTAATGGTGGTTTTATAAGTTTTTGTATTCACGCCCTGTTTATGTTGAAATATTATGATGTTTGTTTGTTTGTAATGAGTAGGCGCAAAACCTACTGAACCAATTTTACACTAATCTCTCTTGTTGATTTGAACAGTTGATTGTATAGAAGAGACCACTACTGAGTGATACCTTCTGTGGCCAACTTCTTAGTTAGGAAATTAGATCTATGAAACTTAATAAATAATACAAGTAGGACAAATCTACACTAATATTATAAAGAGAAAAACTTAGTTTGTTGCTAAAACTACTCGACCAATTTAGTCTTTCACCATCAGAAAGCTACATTATCCACAAGTAACATAGGTTATATTTTATAGGCTATAAGGTGTTACATAGATACGTTTCCTATGTTTACAGGATATTCAAAACATGTACCTAAACACGTAAAAAATAAAGAAAATAATGGGCGAGAATTTGTTAATTCAATATGATTTATTTAGCTATGTAACACCTTATATATAACATTATGCTACCGGAGCGACCGTATGGATCAGCTAGTATGAAAATAAAATAAAAATCGATGTTTGTAAGTTTTTAACAAAGCTATAGTCGAGCGGAAAAATAAGTTTTCCAAACGTTGAACGAGTTACACAATGACCAATGGGAGGTTGAAGTGGTTTGCGGAAGGGCGTGTATACGAGCTTTAACGAATTCCTTTTATTAACCGACTTTGAGGAAAAGAGGACAAAAAAGTCGATTTGAATTTTTAGAAAGGAATTGAATATATTTTTATTCATGTAAACTTTTTACAAAGTACTTATGAATATGCAATCCTACTTCCTACCTCCCCTCCTAATTACTATTTCTTACTTGTCTCGGGTTCGAATTACGGGTGGGTGCCAAAATGTTATTGGGATTTTCTGACAAATACAGAAAAAGTCAAACTCAGTAAAAGCCCTGAGTCTGGAATTTGGCGGTGCTGGAACACCTCCGTGCCTCGGAGAGCACGTAAAGCCGTCGGTCATGCGCTTGATCTTTCGCCGGTCGTGTCGAGTTATGAGAGCAAAGGAGTAGAGAGTGCACCTGTGTTCACGCGAACAAGATTATGTAATGATAGAATACTTTTCATTAATCTATCGGCACTGAATTTAACGTGAGCCAAGCCGCGGGCAAAGTGACCAAAGATAAAGACCACACGGTGATTTTTTCAGTTTGTCAATCATATAGTTTCAAGGTATAATAGCAACCTTTTCAGTCCGAGCTTGATCCCATTTCTGATCGCAGATCTAGCAGTTCTTAAACTATACTTACTTACTTAACTTACAATAAAGTACTTATAATAAAGTAGTTAATTTTGTCTGTTTAAACACTCTTCGGAACTTTTGGATGAGTTTGAAGTATTATTTCTGATTTGTTTATTCATATTAAGTAAAATACTTTTTAAAGGATTTTAAATGCGGTTTATTATACATTATTTTTAACCCGACGTTTTGAGCACTTTACAGCAAGCGTGGTCACGGTTGACTGAGATGACAGTTGCCTTCATGAGTGTTTTAAAAATTCTACCGTATCCTTAAAAAAAGTGAAAGTACTCGCGTTAAAAAAACACTAGAAAATACTTTGTTTATTCACTTCATGATATAGCCCTACTATCTAAGCCTTAGGTACCCAAGTAACCCGTCTTATTGCGCAACCGAGGGCCACCGTGAGGTTTTAGTCAGTAAGAGTCTGACATAACCCGCCTTTCTCCTCCGAGACAGGCGATTTTTAGTCGGATTTCCTCACGAAAAAAGGTAACCAAATAAAAACCCCGTCAGCAATATGGAAAAATTAAGCACCTACCCATCTAACGTATTTGTATAGTTTTACGACCGTATTAGTCGGTCCAATTGGACCACTTTTATTACTCCACGCATAAAGATGATGAAATTCGTCCTAAATTTATTCACGACTACGTTTCAGCTAAATTGAAAGCTGGATCTTATTTTAGGTTGATTTGGGAGAATATTTTAAATAATTAAGGATGTTCTTTTATGCCCGTCATAAATTATTCCCTAATTTGGAGACTTCATGATAAAAGTTTATTATGAACTATATCATTTAAAATATATATGTATATTTGTATGTATTATAAGTATATTTTGTACGTGTTTTCTTGTATCTATTGTTTTATTCCTTCCTACTCTTCCTCCTTATTCTTTACTCTTCGGTTGTCTGTAAGAAAACGCTTCTATCTGTAAGCCCGCCTGTTATACTTGGTTCCTTTCGCTGTATCTTCTTCGTCTTCTTTTATTAAGTGCCATAAAGACAGAAGAAACGAATATTCCCTCGGCCATCTCTTAAAAAAATTCTGCCATCATAACAATGCGAACAAACTCTCAATTGGGACTTTCAAGAAACAAGCCTATATGACCATCAAAGATTGGAAAAAACAGCTGCATCACTTAACATCAGGTAACCCTCGTGATCTTTGCTTGTTTTAACATGAAAACTTCTTTATTATTGAAAACCAAATAGCATTAGAATTATGAGCTTCTTAAAGATAGAAAAGAATAGAAAGAAACATCGTTGCAAAGATAAAGAAAACCGTTTCGGGAATCGTTCGTAGAATATTTCAAATTATATTTAAGCTGCGTACCAAATACCTATATTATGTTTATATTAGACAGTAAAAGTAAGCCGGTTCTATATTATCTGCTCGCTGTTTGCTATTCTTAGGGCATCTGCATTTCGTGTGTTAACGGATTTTTAAACATAACTAAATAACTTTTACAAATTGAGCTATTTCTGGTATCCAAAAGATGCATTTATATTAAATGCTTGTGGTCCGCTCGTATAGAGTTGTATAAATAAAGAAATTTAATTTTTAACCGACTTCAAAAAGGAGGAGGTTTTCAATTCAACTGTTATTGCTTGAGATACAACCATGAATATAGGCCTAAATGACGTGTGAAGTCCTCATACAATAATTATTATGATTTCTGTCCGCGGTTTCACTCGCATAAAATTCGGGGTTTATAGGTCAATAAAATGTATCTTATCACCTTATCCAGCTAATAACCTATCTGTATACGAAATTTCATCAAAATCTGTTCAGTGGTGGTGATTTCCATTTATATCAATAGAAGGATAATATTTGGTTATATGTAACCCTTTACTGCGACAGTAACACAAACATCAACAAATATATCCTTGGACATAACACAAAATGTAAAGACATTAATTTTAACGCTGCTTATTCATATTTAAATGTAGAAATTAATCAAGCACCGAAGCAACACATGAAATTAGATTTAGCAATACAAAATGGTCTGAAATACATTTGAATTTATGCTTATATCGTAATAGAGTTGAACACGCGCCAAGGATGAAGCAATTGATTATTGATATCGGTATTGGTTTTCGAGTTAAGATTTTGATGGACTTTGATTTAATGCCTTTTTATATGCCTCGTTGGTCTAGTGGTTGCATCTTTGACTACAGATCGAGGGGTCCCGGGTTCGATTCCCGGGTGGGGCCAAAAAAAAAAATGTTATTAGGATTTCTCTGACAAAGAAATCATAGTAACAGCCCTGAGCTTGGAACTTGGCGGTGTTGGAACACCCCCGTGCCTCGGAGAGCACGTAAAGCCGTCGGTCCTGCGCCTGAACTCTCTCCGGTCGTGTCGGTCTGCCGTCCCATCGGGTTATGAGAGTAAAAGGAAAAGAGAGTGCTCCTGTGTTCGCGCGTACACTTGTGCACTATAATATCTCCTGCGCAGCTGGCTAGTCTCTGTTGAGATTGGCCACCATGGCCGAAATCGGTCTGGGGAGCTATTATATGCCTTTACTAGCTGATCCGCGCGGCTCCCGTAGCACAATGTTATATAGCCTATGTTACTCGTGGATAATGTAGCTTTCGAATGATGAAAGAATTTTTAAAATCTGTGCAATAGTTTTTGAGCCTATTCATTGACAAACAAAGTTTCCCTCTTTATATTATTAAAGGAGGTAGAGGTAGAAATTATGGCGAATATAATGAGGACCTAGGTTGATTGAAACAAAAAAAAACATCTATAATTTGATTTATTGATTAATTGATTAGGCGTATAATTTGATTAGGTGGATGGCATGCTCCGCTTGCCTCATGTAACATAAAAAAATTATTTTAAAAATAAAGTCTTGTACTATTCGTCTTGCCCTATTGATGTCATTTATTGCCTTACAAGTTATGCTCCTTCGATTTATAAAATGTGATCATTTTTTTTTGTATCAGGCGTCCTAAAGTAAAACAGTATCTTATTTATTACAGAAAATATACTAAAACGTAAATATGCAAATTAAAATTCACCCATTTTAATTTCAAATCTTATCCAAAGTTTTAATTACACACCACTACACTTGCGGGTAGTTTAAAAACTTGCCTATCACGCATCATTTAACCGCCCTGTATACGTAAAACTCAAAGTTATACAGGGTGTTACATTTAGCCGGGGAACGGGAAATGAAAGTCGGTAGGCCAGACGTTCAAATTTATTGCTTGCACCTTGCTACAAAGGTTTTTAACAAGCTATTCTTGTAATTAATCTATTTTGAAATACTGCTTGCATAATGTATAAGGTTTGTATTAAAACGGAAATGTATGTATTTTGAAATGATTTATTAAAATAGAGGAATTAAGTTTAAAAGATATAGCCTTTTTTGTTATATTATTCGTAGATTATAAATTCAATTTTTATATTACGACATTAACTTTCAGAAAAAGCATTTTAGTATAGTTTGTTTTTTCATACGAAAGAGCCGAATCGAGATTTCCTTACATTCTGATTTATCAAACACTACGCAACTATGCACTTTATAAAAATAATGAATAATAACTCAGAAACACAGGTCCGCTCTATTCCTTCACTCTGATAATGCAATAGGACGGCACACTGACACGACCAGAGAGAGCTCAGGCGCAGTACCGACGGTTTTACGTGCTCTTCAAGGCACGGGGTATTCCAACACCGCCAACATCCAGAATTCGGACTGCTTTTGAGACCTACCCGGGAATTGAAACCAAGACCCCTCGATCTGTAGTCAAAGATCCTATCACGATCAACGAGGGAGTCAGTTTACAATATTAGTATAGATACGAAAAGAATATCATAGCCTTCCGCGTCTACAAAATGCATTTCAAATAAAATATCGATACCTCCCTTGCATCCTAAATTACCCCTGTCCACCCTTTGCCGATCCACAATAAAATTTTATCCCGGAAACCTATTCGCAGTTACCTTTTATTATAATGTTGCAGATGCTTTCCCGGCCTATTGTTGCCCCACATAATAGCTTCCAATCTTTTTATTCCGCCTCTGATTTTGAATGTACGGTATTAACACATCCCCGAATATGTGCACGAGATTTCAACGCTTATTACAACCACATTTGGTCCATAATTGGCTGCTTGTTTTCCGTATTGGCAAGCTACTTGGTGATTTGATTTCGTTTTAGTCTGGCTCGTTTTGTTTGAGAGAAATGAATTAACCCTCGTTTGGAATCCGTAGTAATAATTTGTGATAATGGGGTAATTTAAATGTTGTATAATTTTGTGATAATTAATACTTTCTCCTGGGTTTTATAAGGTTTTTCCATGACGTGTTTATTTCGTATTAAAATCTAATTTTACGTCTGTTTCATTACTATTTTTATACGGGGTTTTTGTTCAATTAAAAGGATGGGTCATCTAGGTCATAGACTTACACCCGTATTCACAAACAATACTATGAGTTCTCACAACACACAGGGCCAGAAACTTATTCAGAGACGATACTTGAGTAGCGCTTTGTCATTTGGCGTTTAAATTAAGTCCTATTGTTTTTGAATTAGAGACTTGTCATTAGGAACGCATTGAGAAATGTCTCCCTTTGCATAGTATTACTACTTTACTTACACAAGTATTCTTTGTGAATACGTGTGTAAGTGTTACTATTATATAAACTGTTCTATCTGTCACCATCTACAAATAATTACATAATAATAAACGTATGATTATACATAATTGTTGATTTAGAATACACTAACCGTTAGAAGCTTTTTATTTAATTCGAGAAGACGTATTTAAACTTAACTAACACAAAAATCCTTAAAATGACTTAAAAACACAGCACATTATATTAAGAAAACCAGTGCTGCTGGGGTACTCTATACCCACGAAGCTCATGCTGAGTCAGCCCCATTTGAGGGCAGATGCTTCCACACAATACAAATTATAATATACACTATATTCTGTTTATTTTTTACTCTTTGTTTTAAGTTTTTACTCTAATTTTAAGATTCTACTGTACTATTTTCATATACTTCCTTTGTTGTTGTTATTTTTATACATAAAATCTACTAATGTAATACATATATAATAATCAATATACAGTGAACGTAACTAATATACTCGTTAAAACTCCTAACCAAAAAGTGAACCCAAAAATGTTCTTGCCAATGTTTCCATTACAAAGGACTCAAAGCCTTTATCTTTGTGGAAAATGAAAAAAGAATATCTTTTTTAATAAAATAAAAGTTAACAAGGCGAGGGTAGCGGTGGATGTATCAATCAGTTACAAAGGCCGACGCCTCAGGCGATGTATTGTAGATAGGGCAAGCCGCACCCGTGTTCAGTACCTTGGGATATAAGCTTAAGCGATATCATTAGGAAAAAACACGTATGAGATATAAAGTGTTACATAGCTAGCGTATCATTCGTTTACAGGACATTCAGAACATGTACCTAAATACGTAAAAAAATAAGGAAAAGGGTCGGCGAGGCTTTGTTGAAAGTTATACTAATTATATTACCTTATATAAGGTGGTACATAGCTAGCGTATCATTCGTTTACAGGACATTCAGATCATGTACCTAACGTAAAAAATAAAAAAAAGAGTTGGCGAGGCTTTGGTAACTTAATATGATTTATTCGGATACTACGAGTATCGGGAGAATCAGTTCGAGGTTTTGACTTTCATAATGGTCGCTTTGAAAAGAATCACGCACATAATAAAGGGAGTAATTATTAAACAACTATAAATTCGCTTCATCCTCTTACATATACCACACTTATATCTATAGCTCGCAGCCTTAATCAATACCTATTCGCCTGTTATTTGCCGACATGACGTTTTTATTAAATAAACGACAAACTGGACTTCAGTGGTCCTCCGATCAATCACGTAGTTTGGATAATGTCGCGTAACGTTTAACGTTAGTTGGAATATTTGCATAAAAGTATGTGAAGAAATTAGTCTTATCTTTAAAGAATTAGAATATATCATATATGTTGCAAATTGAGAACAAGTAAAATAGTTTTAGAAGTATATTTAAGTTGTAGTTTTTAAGTCATTGTCGCATTGGACGAGTCCTGTAATGGCATGTGATATTCTAGATTAAATAAATAAATATGCTTTTGAATATGAACTTTAGCAAGCACTTACAACTAGATAATTTGTATAGAACTACCAACGATTGTATGTTTATTTTAACGATACCGTGGAGAAAATTAGTAACAATTGTTCATTACCATTGACATATCACGAATTCTAATTTCCACTATTGTAGACAATTGTTTCGTATATAACAAAAATAAATCACTAAATATAGACTAACACCCATATTCTAATACCTTAATTTTACTTCCACTCTGGTTGCGTTAATTATGACGTATAACAAATTTCAATCAAGAATTCATAGCATAAAAATATAATATTTTAATAAATAGATCGAAGTAACGAATGGAGGTGTTAAACTTTCGTCTCAGAAATTTTCTTGACTCGACTCAAAATGTATATTTTCCTTGACTGAGGTTGAGTGAAATCGAGAAATGTTTAAGGAACGTATTAGAATACGGGTGTAAGAACATTGAATCTATCTAGTTTCTACTGCATTAAATAATTGTTTTCATTCACACATACAAAAATGGTAAACTAAATAGTCCAAATACCAATAAACATGATTCCCACATAAACATTTCGGTGGATAATACGAAATAATTACTTCGTAATCATGCGGCGTTAGGTGTCAAAGTATTGGAAACGAATGGCTTATCGGATTAGTCTGATAAACTGTATATAGATAATGTAATATTACATTTTACTAAATACGTATTAGCGATAGGTTCCAGTGCAAAACATGCTTTACATTGTAGTATGTGAAAGATAGAAGTCTATTGTAATATGTTGCCTAAAAATGTATACTTCTTATATATATATATATATATAAAAGAAAGTCGTGTTACTTACTCCACTTATAACTCAAGAACAGCTGAACCGATTTAGCTGAAAATTCGTAGGCAGAAGGCTTAGGACCATACGCTAAGGCTATAAACGCGGGCGAAACCGCGGGGCACAGCTATTTAGTTTATAGAAGAAAATTGGTTTGTTTGCTTGTATTGAATAGACTCCGAAACTACTAGAATTATTTGAATGAAATTTTGTACAGAGATTCTTTAAAGCCTGAAGAAGGACATAGGATAGTTTTTAGCCCGAAAATCTTACGGGAATGGGAGATATATGCGGGTGAAACTGCCGTGCTCGGCTAGTATTTTCTAAAGAGGAAACATTTGTGTTTTTGTATGTTTGAAATGTTTTAATACAAAATAAGCTGTCACTACTGTAAAACGGCATCTTTCCTTTTCCTTTAATCTTTTTCAGTCCGCGATGCACTTCAGAGTATAGATATATGTGTAGACGCCCTACACCCTTATAAGTATACAAAGTTTCATCATAATCGGTTCAGTAGTTTTTGCGTGAAAGTGTAACAAACATCCATACTCACAAACTCGCAGTTATAACATCCACAAGTCAGTTACCATCAGTATTAACCCATAATTTCCCCCATAACCGCAACTACAAGAGTTTATACGCAACGTGGTGTGACAGGGGAATTTGCCCCCATTCTTATGTTAATGTCTTTATGAACATTACAGCACGTTCCCAGTGTATGGGATTATTACTATTTTATGAGACGGAAATGTTTACCAAATCGTGGAATAGTATGAGAAAGTATTTTTATTGTTAAATATTTAAATAAACAATAAAATATATAAATATTTCTGGACATTTAACACAATGCCATCTAGTCCCAAACTAAGCAAAGCTTGTACTATGATACTAGATAACTGATAGACATACTTAAACATCCTTTTTTTTTAATTTACATAAATTAACACCAAGACAGTAGAAAATTACAATGTTTATCACATCATAATTTTCTGCTCGTGGGGATCAAACCCACACCCTCCGGCGCAATAGAGCATTACTGAACCACTGCGCCAATAGGGTCGACAAAATTTCTTTATTAACTAAGATTTTTTTATGATACAGCAGGCAAGCGGAGCAGGCGGTTGACCTGATGTTAAGTGACTGACCACAGCCCATGAACACCTACAACATCAATTATAATTTAATCACACAAAACTTGTGTGTATGTTTCAATTACTCAACACTGCTAAAACGATTTTGATGACATCAAAATTTGGGTTTAGATGTTTGATTACGCATTGTACAGAAAATTTAGAGTTTTTTCAACAAAGCATAGAAGGTTGCATGATTGTTCATTTTGCAGATGAGTAAATAAATATCTATTACGCAAAAGTTTAAATAAAAAATTAATGGGCTGATATGTAACAAGGAATACATTTTCGCAAGGCGTAAATTTTTCTAATAATAAACTCTACTTATTACTAAACGAAAGTTGTCATAAATCGTTCAATCATTCGTGTACACCAACAATAAAATGCTCCGTAAATGTATCGACACACAAACACTCCAAAAAACGTTATTCCCTCTAAATCAATTTTCGACGGTTTGACATAGACAAATTGTCGCAAACTAGTAGCTCCATAAATATAATTGTTTTATCACAAACAAGCGTGGGTACGTGTCGACAGGTACGAGATGAGAAATGAATGTGTGGAAAAAATTGGGGAATGTGTAAACAGTGTTCTCTCTTGAGGCTTGTGAGAGAAAGAAGTAGTTTGGTTGTTTAAGGGATTATAATCCACTTTATATATGAGCTATAGATTGTTTCTTTATTTAACTAGCTCTAGGATCTGAATATATAAATGATAATAGTCGGATGAACGTACAGTGAATGAATGTGCGGAAAAAATTGGGGAATGTGTAAACAGTGTTCTCTCTTGAGGCTTGTGAGAGAAAGAAGTGGTTTGGTTGTTTAAAAAATACATTTATTTTAAGTTGCGTATACAAAAAGAAGCATTACAAGAATCGTTTGGAATTTAAAGTATCTAATAGTAACTTAACCATATTAGCAGTGGGCCCGCACTAGGCAACTATCTCGTGGAACCCCATTGCGATTGAACTTATAAACTATTGGCTACAATACAAAATTAAGGTTAAATCAAAAATAAACTAAAAATTAGAATCAGATTAAAAGATACTATTATAATCAGTATTCAAACTTAAATTATACACCGTTAAGGTTAAAGTCATAATAAAAAAAAATATTGTTTTATTAAAATCCACTTTCTCATGCGTAATAATTTAGTAAGCTATGGATTGTTTCTTAACTGAACTGGCTCTAAGATCAAAGTACGTAAATGATAATAGTCGGTAGAACAGCGGTTGGTAGGTAGGTACAGTGAATGAATGTGTAGAAAAATTTGACAAAAGTGTAAACATTGTGTAGTGTTCTCTTGAGGCTTGTGATAAAAGTGGTTTGGGCGTTTAAGGGAGTGGATTAATAACGGATTAAATGGACTGTTTCTTAATTGAACTGGCTCTAATATCAGAGTATATTATATAAATAATAATAGTCAGTGGAACGTACAGTAAATGAATGTGTGGAAAAATTGGGAAATGTGTAAGTAGTGTTGTCTTAAGGCTTGTGAGAAGTTTGGTTGTTTAAGGGAGTGGATTGAAATCCAATTTATTGTGCGTAGTAATTTAGTGGCCTATAGATTGTTTCTTTATTAAACTGGCTCTAAGATCAGAATATATAAATGATAATAGTCAGTGGAACGTGTGGTGAATGAATGTGTGGAAAAAATTTGGAAAAGTGTAAATACATTTTGAAGAACACAACAAAATATTATTTTCTCTTGAGGTTTGTGTAAAAGTTGTTTGATGTTATTTGTAGACTTTGGTTGCTTTGTTGTTCGCGTTATTTATGTAACTAGCTCTAATAAGAAAAAAACAATAATTGGCTTATCACAAACAATTGTGTATGATGGGTGCAATGATTTATCTTAAAAAATGTTTCATTCAATGCAATTTCTTGATTCTAATTAATTAATTAATATTTTAAACAAATCTGAGCTGATATTCCCATAAATGTAATTCTTTTATCACAGGCAAATATCGTAGGAACGAGTAGACAGGTACGCAATGAGAAATGAATGTGTGGAAAAAAATTGGGAAATGTGTAAACATATTTTGGTACTCCCTTGAGGTGAGTGAGAAAAGCAAGTCTGGTTTATGTAGTTCTAGTATGTTCTTACATCATTTTATATGATAGTGTTTGTGTAAATTTTTAAATGCTCTTATCATTTGTGGTTCGCTCCGAGCTAGACCTCGCGTTGTTAATCAAGACATTTTATTTAATGCATAAAGCAGGACATTTCTTTGACACCACACTCGAAATTTGACCTTCGTAACCCCCCACTGATTTCACTCATCATCGAACTCTATTTTCTTTTGTCATAACTATTCGCCTACGAAATTTGATCAGTATCAGATAACGGTACTCAAGTTATCGTCAGACAAAGTTTTTCACGCTTACATACATACAATCACCGGACTTATATATATATTGTATACTTCAATCGATCTTAATCTTAATTTTTCCAGCAAAGCCGCTGTTTGTTTTTTTCACGCAATCAGTACTTTACCGATAATATTTACTTTACCTCCTTTAAGCAAATTACGTATACGTTATTTTTAAATAAGTTAATCACGAAAGCACGTTTCAACACACATGGCGTTAACATCTATAAATATAAATGAAACAATGAACTCAAATATAAATAACCTAACTAAACATAATCCAACCAAAAAAGGCCTTTAACCTCGACCACGTGCACACAATAATCGACCGTATTATAATAACAATACTAACCAAATCGAGGCATGTTCTATAAAGCAGTATACATAATATTATAGTAAAAGAGAGAAAGTATATTAAAATATTTTTTTTTATTTTTCTCTTAGAGTTTTTTTATAGTAACTAGGAGAGCGAAGAATTGACTGAGGGAATATTTTTAATCATTTTTTTAACATACTGTACTAAAACAACAACACAAAAATTAAATGTCAAGATATATAACTAATAAGCCATCTCGAACAATCAGCCTGCGGGTAAAGGTTTAAGGAAATCTTTTATTATTTTTTTTACTATCCATATAGACAAAGTACAGACAAAAACGTTTACAAACAGCATCACAAAAATCAAAATGATTTGAACAATACACGGACATTCTACGCCAATATTGTTCATTACATTTAAAAGGTTTTGTAATTGCCGATCAGATGATTCATTTACCATCCAAAAATAACTACGTTAAAATCTTGAAAAATGAATACTCCAATCCATAACACAATCCTTTCTCAATCTTAAAAAAGCGCTCACTTACACATGTTATTTAAATATCGACTTTATGGCTATAACAATACAAACAAATTCTAGGAATGTTCAATGAACGTTATTTTTAGACGTAAATGCATGCGTTCGATTCCAACCAGTTATTATTTACGAGCATCTCGGAATAGCCAGAACACCTGAAGAGTTACGCCATGAATTGGTGTTTCTGAACGGAATATTATTTTAAAACGGAGAGTATTTTATATTAATTTCCGAACGGACAAAATGGTAAATACGTCTTTTGTAATTGCTGCAGTTGCGAATGAACGTGTTTGATAAATTTATGAATAATTTCTGATTCAAATTCCTTTCCAACACAACTAGTGCCTCACGTGGAAAGTAGCAAAGATGTATTAACAATGTGTTCACATTCGTTATTTTTAAATTATAATTAAGAAGATCGAAAGCGATTAATAAGTATTTAACTATTATTATTAATTTTTTTTTTAATTATTAGCTATACTGGTTTAAATTTTGAATTTAGAATTCGGAGGCCTTTTTTAAATTATTATTACCTATACCGGTTTAAATTTTAAATTTAGAATTCGAAGGCGTTTTTTGAATTATTAGCTATACCGGTTTAAATTTGGAATTTAGAATTTGAAGGCCTTTATTAGCTATACAGTTTTAAATTTTGAATTTAGAATTCGAAGGCGTTTATTAGCTATACAGTTTTAAATTTTGAATTTAGAATTCCTAAATTCGGAAATCACACAAAAACCGAACGCGGAGCGTGCTCGTTGTGAGTTGAGAGTAATTACTCACACGCTGGTGACACGCGCCGCCGACAGACGCTATACCTCACGCGCAATACTTGTGAATTCTCGCAGCTTTATTCCACCGCTAATATTACTTATTGAATTCAACTAAATAAATAAAATAAATAAATATTCCTGGACATTTAACACAACGCTATCTAGTCCCAAACTAAGCTTGTACTTGTGGAAACTAGATAAACTTATAGACATACTTAAACATATTTTTAAATACATACATACTATAGATAAATGGACACCCAGACAGTAGAAAATTACAATGTTCATCACATCATAATTTTCTGCTCGTGGGAATCGAACCGCAATAGACCGTTGCTGAACCACTGCGCCAATCGGGTCGTCAAGTATGAATTATTAATACGGATTTATAAAACAAAATTTGAATTTAGAATAGAAGGATTTTCAGGAGTTCATATAAATATACACGCCTTTTTATTATGATAGCCAACATCATAGGTCGACTCTTACTCAAATCAGATGAAATCTTAATATTTTTAAATTTAACTTAATATATACGTCATAAAATTTGAAGTTAGAATCTACATTACATCTACAATACATTACACACAAAACTAAATATGGGATGTGGTCATTTATAGTCGGCTAGAAAATATCAAAAAAGCTTTCGTTAATCGCCCATTGGGAGTTGAGAGTTACATAAAATATATTGATACATAAGTCTATTTCATGTATATAGGCAAAAACAACTTAAATATTTTAAGGTCTCCACAAACTAACATGTGTCTCAATCGGACTGTTCCGAAGCGGCCCGAAATGTCATGTCACTGAATGATATCTATGTGTGCGTATTTCGAGCACGCTATGTATTGATTGTCTTCTGTAGCTATTTGGTAATTCACACTGGTGACTCGCGCCGCACACAGACGTACCTTATTTCTTTATTCAAACGGCTAATTTTAAAATTTTACTATTGTATTTTTAGCTGTTATATTCGTTTTTATTTTTAGCTAGTTATGCTTTGAAATATTACGTGAAATATTATTAATTAACTGATGGTATCTCTAAATATATGCTACATTTAAATTTATGAGACAATTTATAACTAATTGAATATTCTAGTTACTATGAAATAAGTGTAAGTAATATTAGAAATACATTTTAATCTAGAGTAAAATTTAAGTGTTGTGTTTTCATTTGTAGAGATTTTCATGTTACAGTATAAAATGATTTTTGGTATATTTGTGTACTTTTTATATTTAAAGCGAAGTACATATTTATGCGTGGTTGTTTTTTGGAAATTTTCATTGGATGTATATGTGTCTTTTTTACTCTTACACGCAAAAACTACTGAAACGATTGTGATAAAAGTTGGTATTCAAAGAGCGTTCAAAATAATATATGCTTCTAATCCCGCAATTCCCACGGTATCAGACGTCAAATACGCAGGTGAAACCGGGCGTGGTTAGTATAACATGATAGAAACTATCCAAGTCAAAGTCAAAGTCAAAGCCAAAGTCAAAGTCAAAGTCAAAGTCATAGTCATAGTCAAAGTCAAAGTCAAAGTCAAAGTCTAAGAAAAATTTAAGTCAAAGTCAAAACGTTTCTTTTTCAAATTTCTTTATCAAAGCCAATACGTTTCTTTTCAAAGTGACCTCTTTGAGGCGCTTCTAGACTATCATATCCCTACACATTTATCACTAGCGATCACTCCGAAGCTCATAAACTATATAAATAGGAATTACTTTGTTTCGATGGTGAAACCTCTAAAAATAATTCCAACAGACGTGTTACCACTTGACCTGATTGAGTTACGAATATCCGGGTTCTGTTCCTTGCGAATGAATCTTTTGTCTATTAAATGTTCTTTCGATTGCAAGGAGAATAATGTTTTGCGTGTATTTGTATGTCCATTTCTTTGGAACGCCCTACAGCCAAACGGCTGGATGTATTGTCATGTGAGGTTTTTGTATGTTTTTTTATGTAGGCAAGCGGGGCATGCGGTTCACCTGATGTTAAGTGACTGACCGCAGCCCATGAATATCTACAACATGAAATGTCGAAGATGCTTTGCCGGCTTCAAGGGGAGGGGATTAGTAGAGGATTAATGACAGGAAGTTGAGAGAGGGGCAGAACAAGATGGGAGAGGAATGCAGGCATGGATTCGTTAAATGGTAGGGGTATAGGCAATATACATTTTTAAAATGGTGCTTCCAATTGAAAAAGGGGAGGGATTGATAATGTCCAAGAGGTTAAACACATAAACTTCCTTCTTTATCTATTATTTTAGCCACTATATGTACCAAAATCATCATAATCGGAGCAGTAGTTTATGTGAGAATTAACGAATACATTCATACATTCTCATGAATTGGGATGGAAAGAGTAAAATACATAAATTATATTAAAAAATTAACTTTGCATTTTGGTGCCAAAATTAAATCAATGAAAAACAATGGCGACCCGTTAATTAGTGTTATGAAGTAAACGGGTACATAATCTCATTGCACGGTAATTGGACAAACATATCAATATTTATTTTTCATTTATATCCGTATGAAGATATTATTTTAATTTGAATACGTTATTTATTAATAACTAGCTGTGCCCCGAGGTTCCACCCGTATATCTCTTTTCCCTGTTACTATGGGATTTGATCAAAATCCTTTCTTAGCGGATGCCGACGTCATAACATCTAAATGCCAAATTTTGGCCCCAACCGTCCAAAAAAATAGTAAGTCATACTTTTTAAGATTATAAATGTGGAGATAGCTCTGACTTTATGTCTGTTTCTTCTTCACGCCTAAACCACTGAACCGATTTGGATGAAATTTTGGGCAGGTATAGCTTTCATCCCGAAGACCCTGTGGCAACGAGAGATACGTGGTTGAAACCTCAGGCCGTGGCAGGAAAGATTTTTTTGTTTGTATTGAATAGGCTTCGAAACAACAGGACCGATTTGGATGAAATTTTGTACAGAGATTCTTTGATACCCCTGGAATGACATTGCATAGTTTTTATCCTACAGGAACCCCCAGAAATTCTACAGGAACGGGATAGATACGCGGGTAAAACCGCGGAGCTCAGCTAGTAGTTTATAAAAACACTCTTTCCATTTACACGATACAACTCAATGTCTATTCAATAACGCTAATTCAATTTGAAAAAGCATGAAAGAAAAATATGATAAAATATGCGATATATCAACTAATAAGCGAGCGAATAAATTTATAAAAATATTAATTATTGCCCGCATTCAGTATGTAGTTGTGTAAAAATGAAGCCTTTTCTGCTCGTTACGTTTGAGTTATCGAGTCAAATCCTTTTAATTACGAGGCATATTCGGTAACGGAATAAAGTTTCTATAAGCTGGGAAGGATTTTGTATATTTTCAATTAAGAACTTAAATATGATAATATATACTTTTTTATTTTGTTAAATTTTATGTCCAATAATGATTCAAATTTTGTAAATGTCTTCAAATTTTTGAGGTTGATAATTTGTTTAGGAATCTATACATCTATACTTAAGAATCTGTACTATTTAATATTAATTTTTTTGTCAACGGTTGTGTATGCTTACTAAAATAAAAAATAAAATAAAATATATTTTTTAATAACTTCTATATATGAATTTGTACAGATGACCAAAAATACGTCAGTTGTAAAACCCAAAAATCATGAAAATCTGTTTAGTTGTTTTGCCTAGCTACTAAAACTAACTAGCTACGGAAGAAATCCTATCTAGATCTTTCATTTCATACCACACTCGCTATATTCATTTTATACTCCCCTACTCTACCCCCCTCTCTCCCTCTATTTTCGTAACCACTTATCAATTTCTCTCATTTTAAAATTTTGTCATTTCACCTTAATTAGTGACTAAATACGACCTTATTTCAAAACAATGAAATGTACATACATTTTAATTTTTTTTTCTAAAATGTCTTTGAGACAATCGATGGAAAATCGCAGTTTATTGCGACAAATATTCGCGACAAAATTACAATTATATCTTTACAAATTATGATGCCGTTTTATCAATGGCCGCCT
Source organism: Phoebis sennae (assembly GCA_001586405.1). Taxonomy (NCBI): domain Eukaryota; kingdom Metazoa; phylum Arthropoda; class Insecta; order Lepidoptera; family Pieridae; genus Phoebis; species Phoebis sennae. The sequence goes on from LQNK01000393.1 coordinate 125,127, forward strand.
TGAAATGCTAAGTAGTAAATATTTGAAATAACTCAGTTATGGCTAGTGCCAAGAATGCTAACGCGCCGAACATTATTGTTATATTTTATAAATATGGCGGGCATTAGATAAACATTCTTTATTTTTGTGTAGTAATATTTTTGTTATGTCAAAGCACTGACTGTGTGACTGACCACAGCACATGAACATCTAGAACATTAAAGTATCGAAGATGATTTGCTAGTGAAGGAAGAGGAAGGGATAAGGAAAGGATCAATGATAGGAAATTGGAAGAGAAGTAGAACAGGATGGGAGAGGAATCGGTTCGGGATACAGGCTCGGCTCCCACTTTTTTATTTCTGAAGATAATATGCCGCAGAATTACCCTCTGTCGCCTCTTACAACACCCACGAGTAGAAATAGGATGGCGATACACATATTCTAACCAGTCGCCACACCGGCAGAAGATCGGTGTTAAGCAGTATTGCACTGTGTTTCGTGCGGTGACTGGGGCCCATAGGCCTATATTCCTAACCCATTCCTCTCTTCTCTTCAAGCCGGCAAGGCATCTCCGACACTTTGATGTTGAAGATGTTCATGGGCTGCGGTCAGTCACATAACATCAGATGAACCGCATGCTCCGCTTGCCTGCTAAAGCATAAAGAACAAACTTCTTTTTTTTTAATTTCAAAAGCGTTTTTTTTCAATACGTAGACCGTTAAGGTGTTGTAACTACATTAATAATTTAAACCTATTGTCCAAACAAAACATCAACAGTGTTCTAAATGAAAAATTCACACCTCCCGACTTTATTATAGCTATGTCTTGTATAACCCACTTTCAGACTAGCTATTATTCGTATTCATAAAAGTGAAGAACAGGCCTGCTAGCAATTGTATGTGAATTCACGATTTTATTGATAGTTTATTGAAATGTTATTTTTTTAATATCAAAGGATTTTGAATATCAAGGATTGGTCGGTTAGAAGTTAAATTTAAGTCTTTGGGATTGGAACTCTTTTCACACGGCAGCCATCTTGGAAAAGTGAATAATTTGGTTTTTATCTTTTTTCTAACAAACTATTGCCCACAAAAGAATTATCAAGACAATTTTTATTCAATTAGGAATTACTTTGAACATTTGAGAAATGTCTTACTTTGCACAGTAATTTGCTTTACTTACACAAGTATTGTTTGTAAATACGGGTGTAAATTTAAACGCCAAATGACAAACCGCCCCCATTATGCGTTGAATGAATGAATGAATGAATGAAAACTTTGTATTAGATGCACACAAAAATATTAAAATTCAAATCTTATAATATGATAGTACTTATACTATGCATAAAAGGGCGGCATATATTACTCGTGGATAATGTAGCTTAGGAAGGGTGAAAGAATTTTTAAAATCCAGTGGTTTTTGGGCCTATTCATTACAACCGAACAAACAAAGTTTTCCTCTTTATATATCATCTTTAAAGTACAATAAGAAACAGTACCATACTATAACCTACTTGGGCCTAACTTGGGCATCGACTAGAGGTTCTAATTACAGCCGAATTAGAGTATACACGATCAATAACAATTAACGCTATGATTCATAGATGTGTAATGACTTGGGAAAGGTATGCACTGTATATTAACACTGTGTGTGGAAACAATTATAGGCCGAATGGCGTACAATCTATAGAAACAAATTTCAACATTTTTTCACTAATATTACAACGAGAATAGATTTGGGTGTTTCAATACAAACAAACAAAACTCTTTTCGTTGTAAATAAGGCTAGGCTCCGAAACTACTGGACTGATTTGAATGATATTTTGTACAGAGATTTTTTGAAACCCCAGAAATGATATAGGATAGTTTTTATCCCGAAAATCCTACGGCAATGGGATGTATACACCTGGTGAAACCGCGGAGCTCAGCTAGCACAGTTATATTTGCTATAAAATGCTATACAATTGTTAAAGAATATGGGAACTGAATTTCCTAAAATGCTTGGCCTAATTGACTTATAACATTTTATATGGGTTATATAAACATGAAATATGTAAAAGTATTTTAAGAATGTTTGTAATTCAATAGCAATAAAGTGACTAGATGAATTGGGATCTGATTTGGATAAAAAATATGAATCATAATTTTTTCCTTATTTTTCGCAAAGGCATCCATGCAATATAAGCCTAATCCTTACTAATATTTTAAATGTGAAAGTAACTCTGTGTGTCTGTTTACATGTCTATCTCTTCTTTATACCTAAACCACTGAGCCGATTTAGATGAAATTTTGTTGATGTTTGAAACGCGAGAAAGGACAATTTTTATCCCGGAGATCGCAGGGTAACAGGAAGTATGCGTGCGTAAAACCCCGGGGCATAGCTAGTCTCCAATAATTCTTTCCATTACGCCTATTTGTGCTTTATTTCTTGTAGTAGCATTTGTTCGTCCAATAAAATAACTCTATCATCAAAAGCTTTAGAAAAACATATCATAAATTATTTCTAAAAAAATCAACACACAACAGTTGCATATATCAGTAATGTAAATATAAAACGTTTATATAAATTGTATTGACAATTCTACAAATCCTATAAGCCGCGTTTCGAGAAATAAATATAAAAAACGTACATTTTTCATTGTATTGGATTAAACTGACGTGGGATAAACATTCATAATAATGAAATTGTTTACTTTTGAACACATTATTTACTGTATTTCAAAGATTGTTTTAAATAAAATACAATTTACTGTTTAATAAAACTTTATAATTATATAACTAACTTATTAACTTTATAAATATATAACTATATAATTCAATGGATGGTTTTCAACTATTTGTGCTTATAAAGGTAAATTAACACATAAAACAGCACATGCAATTAGAGAAATTTGTACCAAGAGGCGGCTTTATCGCTCAAGAGCGATTTCTCTCAGGCAACCTCGAGAAGACCTAACAGAAGAAGTTAATTATGAAAAAGTAATACTTGAAATACTCGTAATTTTCAAAGAAAATCCTCTAGATGATAAATATATGCAAATACTCACTTCGTTTTTTGTACAAATGTCATTATAATTTACTGGGACTTCTTCAGAGTGTATAATTCAAACTATTTCACATTTGTAGTGTCTTTTGCTTACAACAAAACATACTTCAGATTGTTTTGCTATTTGTAGCAAAAATATTATCACTTACGGTCCACTTCTTTTAGATACTAGTTTGTAAATTAAAGTACAACTTACCAATTCATCATAGTAGTTCGCGATTTGCGAGTAGATCAGCGAGTCGTAATCCATTTTGCACTATTTCACTACCTTACACTAAACAAACACTAAACACTTTTCAACCTGCAAGTATCACTAACCACCTTACGTGAATACAAATATTGAAAAATAGTTGAAAAACTACAAAAATCCAGCAATTGTTCGGTTAACCAGTCAAAACTGGTTCTATCCGGCGGATTCCGGTTTTCGCGTTCCAAATTTGACCGGGTGAAATAATTTTCTAGTATTTCATCCGGGGTTACGTTTCCACGTTAGTCGATGTAAGACGCATTGGCCGAGTAACGTCTGACGTACACTACCGTCTGTAAAGCTAAAATAAGACGAAATTTTAAACACAAATCTTTAGTACGCGGTGAAACTGTATAGAGCTGTTATAACCGGAACGGTAAACAAATGATGCGCCAACCAAAAAAATCATTTATTATTAGATTTGTTTTTTATTGCTTATTTTTTATTACTTTTTTTTATAGAATATATAATTTTACACAAAATATTCATTATTTGAAAGATGAAATAACATATTCTTATTATTTCTTACATAATTAAATTTCGGGACACAATTCCTACGCAATTGACTTGAGGAAGAAAGTATTAATATTATTTTTAATTAAATTAATTTGTATCACATTGAACCTAAATATTTTTTCAGTGCACTATGATCAATAATTTTATGTACAATTTTGGAATAAGAAATAATATTTTGTATTTACTTAACATATTTAGCACAAAATAATAAACACCAACTTCATAGATAAAATAACCAAACACCTCCAGAGCTTGGTTATTTAAATATAATCATAAATCAATAACGGTTTTAACAGCTCTATAAATATATTACACCCGCACTAGAGGAAGCGAGTTATAGCGTATGTTCGGCCGTGAGTTACTCCAAACATTTTGTGTTAGTTTGTTTTAAAATTTCTCGAAAACTTTTCTGATTACCATTAGAGAACATTGAACTATACGTAATCAAATGTAAGGATTGTATTTCTCTTAATATAAATATAAATTTTTAGAAGTTATATTTATGTATATATTATATATATGTTGCAGAAATATGAGGATATTAGTTTTTATGAAATTCCAAGAGATGTCGAAATCTCAGTATATGTCAATTATGTGAATTTTTTTACGACCGTATTAAGTCATAAACCGGATTCAAACATAGGATACTCTTTATTTCGGTCCTCTCATGCAAACTAGAGACAAAAAGCTAGTTAATTGATAAATCGTTGTATGACTTTTTGAAAAAGTCCTAATTTATTTATTTATTTATCTTTAAGGGAACACCAACAAAATGTTTACAAATAAGTACAATAAAAAGTTACATTTGTTTTCGTTTCGCAAACATTTCAAATTACAGGCGTACACAGCTTGTTTAGAAACTAATATAAGGCAACTTTGTAGCTATACATTTTAAATTTTGATTATATATCTCTAGATAAAAAAAAAAAAGCAGAACAAGTATATAATTATTTACCTACCTTACATTGCTGTTCTTATATTTTTATAAAAATATGAGGGTTTATTCGAAAAAATGTCTATGGCATGGTCAAGGCGGTAAGAGTGTATTTCATTATATGAAGACATCATTCTCAGAATCGGCGAGTACTTATACACATTCGTTTTTGTTTGGGGGATATAGAAAGTTTTATGTTTTACTACACTTCTAGCATGATGATTGCGTGGAATGAGGATATTTATATTATTTAAAGTATCAGAGGCCGAGATGTGGCTGTTAATTATTTTGTAGAGAATTGTAAGATCTAGGATATAGCGTCGATGCTCCAATGACTGAATTTTAAAATGCTCCAATCTCGAGGGGTAATTGGCTCGGTATGGACAAGAATGATCCCGATAGGCGAGGTGGCGGGTGAATGCGCGTTGGACTCGCTCGATACGATTGACGTGAGTTCTGTAGTTTGGGTTCCATACAGAAGATGCGTATTCGAGTGTACTGCGAACAAATGCATTGTACAATATGAGATGAGGTTTGATTGTCTTAAAATCCTTGCATGTTCTTTTTATGAAACCCAACATTTTGGAGGATTTTGATATAATAGCATTGATGTGGGGCACAAAAGTCAATTTGGAGTCTAAGATCACACCAAGATCTCGTATTGAATATACTTTCTCTAATTGATGACCGTTAATATAATATTTATTGTTTAAGTCCTTTTTTTGGCGCGTGAACGTGATATTAAAACATTTACTGGGGTTGAGTTCCATTTTATTTCGAGTGCACCAAGCCTGTAATGAGTTAAGATCATGTTGTAGGAGTTCTTCATCCATATGACATGTGATAGTTTTGTAAAGTTTCAAGTCGTCAGCAAATAGTGAACACTTGCTGTATTGAATGTGCGAGGTGACGTCATTTACAAATATTAAAAATAGCACAGGACCCAAGTGGGAGCCCTGGGGCACACCAGATTTTACACAGTACACGTCGGATTGGTAGCCCTTAGCCGTAACTCTCTGTTTTCGATCAACAAGATATGATTGGAACCAGTTGTGTAGCGGCCCATGGATTCCAAAACAAGATAGCTTCTCCAACAAAATGAAATAGTCCACTTTGTCAATCTAATGTTACTAACAAACTAGATAAAGAGATTTACATAAATAAATTATGCTACAATACAATTTTATGAAAATATTATTAATATAACTTTCTAGTTTCATAGTCGTAATATGAAATCATCAAATAATTTCATCAGACAATACGATAAAGTCTCCCCTAAAATAAAGTTCGCTATAATCACATTTAAGAGTACATTAGTCTTAATTTCAGTGAGCTGTCGCGAAGTTTCACCGAACACGATCTGAGATCCCTAACATGAAAACGGTTTCATTTTTACCTTTCTTAGAAGTAAGGCGATTTTTAAATTTGTTTGTTTGCACAATAATTCAATCTTTGTTCATTGGTTAAATTAGTGTGTTTTTTTATTAGTTCAACCAATTGAGAACCACTGAAAATCAGTTCTTTAAGACAGGTACACTGAGTGATTTTCCATTTTTACCACGCATTTACTCACCATACAGAACTTTCCTGGCACACTCATATTTATTTAGTTTTTTATTTGTTTCTTTTTTATTGTCTCCTATCGTCTCTTTCTTTTTTTGGTTGTATAATGTGTATTATGTGTGTCGGAATAAATGTGTCTTTCTTTATTTCTTTTATTTTCTCTCAATGTAGATGAATATAATAATATAGCATTCTTTCAATAATAAGTTCGCTATAATCACATTTAAGAGTGCATTAGTCTTAATTTAAGGGAGCTGTCGTAAAGTTTCGCAGAACGCGATCCAAAATCCCTAACATGAAAACGGTTTCGTTTTTACCTTATTTCTTAGAAATAAGGCGATTTTCTTTAAATTTCTATTTATTTTTCTTGTGTCACATAATTTATGTTACAAATTTTTTATAAGCGACAATTATCAGCCATCCATTGATTGACAATAGTTCAACTTTTTCGTCTCTCCACGTCGCAAACTTTAACAATAAACTTTTCTTTAATAATGAACTTCAGTATAATAGTATTAAATAGTGCATTAGTCTTAATTTCATGTTGTCATGAAGTTTTGCCGACACGATCCCAGATCCCTAACATAAAACAGTTTCAGTTGAGTTCTTTATTACTTTTCTTAAACTTACCTTTAAGAAACAACATATTTCATACATTATTTGTCGGTAATTTAGGTTTAAACTAACCTTACTTTATTGAATTAACGGATTAGGTCCGGCTGTATGTATTTTTAAAAGTAATTTTATCAGCATCAGTTTGCATTTCTTAGTTTCAACTTTTTAGTTTGAGGGGAACAACTATGTTTCCATGTCCATTGCGCTATGGGGTGTGGGTTCGATCCCCACGATTAGAAAATGATTTCTTCTATCTGGGTGTTAATTTATCTATAGTATGTATGTATTTACAAACAGAAGCATGTTAAGTGCAATGTTAAGTATTTCTTTCAGTAATCTAGTTTCATAGTACACGCTTTGCTTGGTTTGGGACTAGGTAGCGTTGTTTTAGATGTCCAAGAATATTTATAACTAGCTTTCCGCCCGCGGCTTCGCACGCGTGTGCTACTAATTTTTGTATTTTTAGAGGAGCACAACAAAAGTTTAAAAAAATTACGATCTGTTATATCCGTACTCTGTATGGTATAATGCTTACCCTACTCACAACCATCCCACTCAGCATTCCTTAACCTACATTCCCATTACAATAGATCTTCCCATCAGTCTCAGTCCAACATCCTTCCAAGTAAGACGGCTGCCTCTAACCATATTGTAAACTAGTTCTTTTTTTTAAAAAGCCAATCCCATAGAGACTCCTAACAGATCGCAGGACCAGTGCATATATGCGCATGTCTATAGTTTTTTTAATAATTTTCTATGGAAATAGCTTTGACCAAGATCTTACAGAGCGCGCGCCCTTTAAAAACGCGAGCGAAGCCGCGGACAGAGAGTTAGTCATTTTTTGAAGGTTTTTGAGGATTCATTGAATGTTTTAACGTCTTAATCTATATGTTAAGAGTATAAAAAGGTATGTCCGCAACTCAACCAAAATCTCACTTTGTCACGTGGTATGACATTTTCACGACTTTAGAAACGTATATCTCAAAAAATATTTATTTTAGCAGAAAACGCATTCAGAAACCTCTACATCATTTTTAAAGACCTTTCCAATGAAATCTAATTCAATATTGTATTCGTGTATTTATTTTTTACCCTCCGTTTACATGTATGGAGAGCCACCCCAAAAATATATTTTTTTAAATAAAATGTAGCCTATAAGTTGCATCTAGCATTGGTCTATCAGCATGTGAAATTTTATAAAAATCTGCCCAGTAGTTATTACGTGATTGACGCACATACAAACAGATAAACAGATAAACAGACAAACAGACAAACAGAAAAAAAAAATTTAACCATGGTTTTGGTATCTATAGAAAATACATATCGCATACCAATTACTCTTTTTGAAAAATATTCAATGTACAGAAATGGTTCGGTTACTATTTTATTATATGTATAGATAGAAGAACTGTCCAATCTTTAGGATTTAATAACTGTTATTTTTTAAGTCCGATGTATATCCTAAATGAAATATAATAAAAGTGTCACTGTTCATGCCTTTATAATCCTAATAATTCTCATATATTTTTTTTTTGCAAAATATTTACATTTTCGATATCTGTCGTATACTTCTAGAATGAAAGAGACTTGTATGTTTGCACGCATTTAACGCATTCTTGCTTATGGACGCAAATAATAACTTCTGCATGTTGGTTAGTCTTTGTTGTGATTGGCCGCCATGATCATAATCAACTTTGGAAATTAAAAGAAGGCTTTATTTATCATTACAAAGTACTGTGCAAACAACAACTAAAAAGTTTCAACTGAATGTACCTTACCGCATTGATGATGTGTTTTGATGGATAACTTTGAACCCTCATATCTTTTTTAGTTTTTAACTGATATAGACAAACAGACAAACAGACAAACAGACAAAAATTCTAAAAATCATTGTTTTGAGTTTAGAATCACAAATGAAACACGACACACAAATTTTTTCTTGAAAATATTAAATGTACAGACACGGCTAGTATACGATTTTATTATATGTATAGATTATTTATTTAATATTTCTTTCGACGATTGTCTTAACATTGATAATACATAAACATAATTAAAATCACACTAAACAATGTTGCATACTCCAAAAACTATTATAACGTGTGTAAAAACATTTAAACCTATTAGAAACATTTCTTCACAGCGTCTCGCAGACGTTCCAATTATTCACATAAAATTCACGTAACTGCTTTGAAACAGGCAACACAGACAAAGAAGTAGTATTTGTAACAGAGTACTTGTCGCAACGTCACATGCATTTGATAAATGCTCACAAAGTTTATGAAATAAAACTGTTTAGCTTGTACGTTAAGGTGTAAAATATAAGTGTTTGTGAGGATAATGGTTTAACAAAAAAGCGTCTGGTGCTTGCAATATAGATTGTGTGCTGTGTTGAGTACAACGAGTTGAGTGTAGGAAGGTTTCATAGACGTAGTGTAGGAGTTAACATTATGTAATATAAGATATTTGATGACTAGGACAGTAACAGAAAAGTTGTGGTTATGCTTATGTACAAGAGTAGGGTCTTATCAAGTTATCTCTTAGTAGGAATACATCAGTTTATATTAATTTATTGTTATTTTGATCCTTATGTCCATTTTTAACAATGATTTGGGGTTTAAAATACCTAAAGTTATTTATGAAAGTGTCATAATCACACCTTAGAAAACCTTTTAAACTAATGGCTCGCTCCGAACTAGTGCGTTGAAATGTTACTTGATTTACCTTTCATTCATAGCATGCTCAGCTATATTCATATGAAAATCGCCTCGTATCATCCTTACCCATAGATTTTGCTTATTTTTGTACTCTAGATTTATCTATATATTATTTCCTATTTGCGTACAAAAGTTTATCAAGATCAAATAAACCATATTGAAGATACACTCGGACAAACATTTATTTTTTTCTTTTATTTTTCGTGGTAGTTGAAATTCAATAACTAATTGACAAAATATTGATGTTTCGATTAAACCGGTTATAAAAGCAAAAATCCTTTTTTAGGGTTCCGTATCATTGGAAACAATTACCAACAGTATCGATAAAGTAATTCTTAACTTTATTCATCTTTAGTACATACAAAAAGACTTACACATACAAACTTTACATTCCTTTATAATGCATGTGTAAATTACGAAACACATAGAAATGTTCAGCTTTATTATTCCATATGATCCGAGACAGATACAATGAACTAAGCTAGACCACAGTGCAATTTATAACGATAGCATTGTGGCTAGTAATGCACGCACCGCATGAAAGGCGTGGAGTCGATATTGCTAGTACAAGTTTCAACTGTTTAATGTACATGACGTGACGTGATGCGATGTGATGTGACGTGACGTGACGTGATGTGATGTGATGAAAAACAGCAGATACAATGAACTAAGCGAGACCACAGCGCAATTTATAACGATAGCATTGTGGCTAGTAATGCACGCACCGCATGAAATGGCGTGGAGTCGATATTGCTGGTAAAACTTTCAACTGTTTAATGTACATGACGTGACGTGATGTGATGTAATATGATGTGACGGAAGACAGCAGATAGAATACACTAAGTCATACTACAGTCTAATTATACACGCCCCGTATGGAAAGGCGTAGAGTAATTTTTAAAGATTACCGTTTACATTCGCCAATTCTACGAAATAAACAGATATACTAGGCTTTTATGAGTAAAAAAGGCTAAGGTATTCGAGATATTATCACTAATACACTAATTTACATCTAATAGAAAAGGGTTTATGATATCCCTTAAATTTATATGAAAAATAAGCGAAATCTGTAGGTATATATCTGTAAATAATTATGATTCTGATTGTTTTGTATATATTGTTAAAAATTTCATATACCTTTGCAACGATTTTTAACGAATTCCTATTATTTTAGCACCAATATCGTCTCCATAGCTTTCCGTATCTCACGCACGACCTGTTGCGATGCTACTGGAGCCTTTCCAGTACTTAACTGAATTATACTTAAATAAAATTTTAGTTATCATGTATGTTTTTCAATTTTCCACTCGCCTCTGCCAAATTCGCTAACAATGCTACAAGTGTATTTTAGTTTAAACGGTTGTGTCCAAAGTTTAAATATGGTATATAATTTATTTGGATCTGCGATATTACGCAGTAATGTTTAGAATTTATGGTTATTATTAGAGATGCTTCAAATATTTATTTGGTGCTAGCCGCGCCTCGTGGTTTTATTCGCGTAACTTTATCCCGTGGAAACTCCCCTGGAGTTAAAAGTAGTCTATATGTTATTCTGAACCCTTACCTATATGTATACCAAGTTTCATCTTAATCATAATCAGAAATTAAGTGTGTATATATGTTTGTGTGTGTGTGTGTGTGTGAGGTAGAGCTATGAGAAATTACAAAATATAATGTTGAAGCGCTTCAGTATCTTCGTTACTAAGTTCAGTATCCTTTTAATATAAAAAACGCAACAACAAAAAATGAACTATTTAATAAACTCCTCATTACCTTTAATTACATTACATTACAAGCCGCGGTACAAATTCAGTGTAATTTCGTCTAAGCCGCGGATTACCCGCTTCGCCACGCGTTGGACTTTCTTTCGCGAAGCTTTTTAGCACTAATCTCGATTATATTGTCTAAATCTTTGACTTTTCAGGCAGATATTGTATAAATTTTCTCGAAAATTTAACCACTAATCCATTAGTTAGTTTCAATAAAGTATGAAACATACATAACAAACAAACATACACACAACCCTATCATACTGTTTGTTACTTTTTCACGCAAGAAGTACTGAATCGATTAAGATGAAACTTGATATACATATAGGTAAGGGTTTACGGAATTACCACGGGATTAAAAGCTACGCGGGTGAAACCGCGTGACGCGGGTAGTTGCAGGTAAACTTTAAAATAAATAAAATGTTTCAATCTAGCTAAACTTTTTATCCAAATAGATCGGCTATACACAAAACATTGAAATTTTCTTCCTTCTAAAGAAAACATTGCAAGATAAAACAATATTTCAATAATAAAACGACATTAAAAACAATATTTATACGACATTTGTACCCTAATTCCGTTGTTATGTTTTTTCATACATTCGCGTACTCTTGTGGGAATACAAAGGAAAACATTCCCCGAATTTTCTTATGAAATAAAGACATCTGCGATCTTTTTATATACCTCTCTTTCCTTGACACTGAGATATAAAAATATTCGGTAATAACGGTTTAATTTTCATATTTAAAATTCAAAGCACCCTAGTTTTGACCCGCAGTTTTCTGCATAGTAGTGTAATAGAGAATAGCGCATTTATATAAAGAAACTAGATATTTTAAACCAGTCATATCAGTCAGTCGATTGTTCATATGTATGTGTTATATAAAAAAATGTATAAATAAATGTATCGAATCTCCTATCAGATTGTAATACTGTAGCTACATTTTAGTTTTAAGTCTCATACATTATTTTAATATGTTAATATATTTGCTTATTTCTCTAATCTCTGTAACGAATTTTAAGCATGTGGTGTTAACCTATCATTTAATTACCACAATTATGAATGTAACATTTATTTCTATTTTTATCATTCAAGTACAGTGTAAGTAATTGTTGGTTGTTCTTAAATAAATAATATATAAAAGTAAACACTTATGTATAAAACACACCATATTTTAGATCGAGCTAAGCGAGATTTAAATGCATGTTTGTATGCGCAAATGTTTGTCCGACGATATCTGCAGTTACGTTAAGTCGATTTTAATGAAATATTGTAAGCAAATAGTTTAGATAAAAAAATTGACTTCAAAGATGAGCGTTATCGGTAGGGGGTAAGCGAATATGGGGGGAGGATATAAGCGAGTTTACAAAAATACTCGACATTAAATAACATAACAACGCGAGGACTAGCTCAGTGCGAGTCCCTAATAATGTTTTTTTATTACTAAAAACATACATCGACTTTAATTCATAGAACAAGAATACAGTTTCAAAAGTAACAAAATAGAATACACCGTCTCTTAAATTGAAATAATAAAATTGTACATCGTTTTTGGCAACTGTTGAAGGTATGACCTAGAGTTATACTCTTATAACACAAGCTTATAACAACAATATTACTTACAAATATACTTAGCGTGAAAAACATGTTATAAGTCTAGATGAGATAACTTTTTGCCAAAAAATAGAACCGACTTCCTCACACTAAAAAGGAGAAAATAACTTTTATTTTATTTTTAAAGTCTATTCAAAGTCGGTGCCTTTACAAATGCCCTAGGAAACGGCTATACGGGGTAAAACCACAGGGCTAGTATATAATTAATGGTAAACTAATAAACTCTAAAAAATAAAGAAATAAATGTTCACTTGCTATGATAATGTACATTGTATAAATTTCTACAACATTATTTATTTTTTAAATTTTGGAGGAAAGGTATAACTCAAAATATCACCTTATCTAAGCTTTAAAAACATCCCATTAATTGAATATAAACACTTAATTTTCAATGCGGTTTATACATTATTATTTAACCCGACATTAAATAATTTAAAAAGTATTCTTATTTCACATGGAAAGTACTCGCGTTAAAACAAACACAAGAAATACAGAGACAATGTAGTATTCTTACACTAATTATTTTATAATGAAAACAATATAACTTACGCATTAATTATGTACGCTCTTACCTTGCGGCGTATTATAACATTAGCTATTGTGAGCAAAATAAAAGAAAAACACGATGTTACAGTTTCCTGCATATGCATATTATTTATGGGAAGATTTTCATACTACCTATTTTTTTCATGATATAGCAGGCAAGCGGGGCATGCGGTTCACCTGATGTTAAGTGACTGACCGCAGCCCATAGTCATCTATCGTCTGGCTTTGACAAATTATTTCTATTTATGTCTACGCAAGTAAAACCACAGGATACAGCTAATGGTTTTATAAAACAACATTTATATTCAGAAAGGAAGTCAAACGATAAAAGAATAAAAATATTAAAATGGCATGTAATTTACATCCCTTTTTACTTTCGTTTACGTCTTTTGCTATTAAACTGAAATTTTCCATACAATGTAATGTGTTGTCACAAGTTGTAATAGTCTAATACCCATATTCACAAACATTACTACGAGTTATCACAACGTACAGGACCCATAAAACTAATCACTTGGCGTTGAATTTCTTATTATTTTGAATTAAAGACTTGTTGGAACGCATTGAGAAATATCTTACTTCTCATAGTATTACTACTTCACTTACATAAGTATTGTTTTTAAATACGTGTTGAAGATCCTAACGACATGTGATATATTCAAAGGTAATACTGTTGGAACACATTCACAAACATATTTAATTTTTCAAATTTTCACCTGATCATCTTGATTTGGCCTTTTTTATTTTCCTCTACTAAAAGGTTTAGAAAAAAATAAAACACAGTATATATTATTATTTGTGCTATTTTAAAAAATATACCTTTGTATAACAGAAATCCACACAATCATTAGTTACCAAAAACATTTTATAATAATAACCAAACTTTCTTAAAACAGCTATTTATGACCTATAGAAGAAATGTAGTGGTGTAGCCATTTCTGAGCTATACATGAAATGTAAGGATCGGTCTTAAATGAAAATTTGGATATAAAACCACGTAAGAAATGACCCTACATCTACCTGCCAATTTCCCAACCCTTCCTCGCTGATGTATGGTAATATAGACCGGGGCTGGAATTATCCCCACCTGAGCCTTTTTATGACGCGCGTGCTTATTTTACATTTAAAAGTCGCAATAAACTTCATCCGAACACACGTAGTGCATTATAATATGTTTATGGTATTAATCTCTTTGAAAAGCTGATGAACTATTTCATTTTCTTTGTGTATTAAATTGTAGCTGAATTCCGCGGTTTCACTCGCGTATACTTCCCGTTCGCGTAGGATTTGCGGGTTAAAAACTTATTATATTAGGTCCGTCCTCGGGTTTTAATCTCGATACAAAATTTCATACAAATCAGCCTAGTAATTTATACGATAACTTACTGATCCACTCCCGTAGCATAATGTTATAGCCTACAAAATATAGATTATGTTACTCGTCAATAATGTAGCTTTGAATAGTGAAATAATTTTTGAAATCGTTTCCATATATTTGACCGATTCATTACAAACAAAATTTTCCTCTTTATAATATTAGTGAAGACAAAGTATATTATTCTCGATTATTCTCAATACCCGCTACACACGATAAATTTAAATAGGTTAAAAACTTTACCTGCACCGAGTATGGGCTTGAGTGTTTCCACGGTGACACTGTCATTATCCGAGAATCGTTTTATGTTAAATAAAATTACCTTCGTACAAAACTGGACGCACAGAGAATATAAAGTAGTGGTTAATTTTATACCGGCATTAAATTTTGTTAGGCACAATTGCTTTATACGCGGCCGTCTGTACCCTTGCTGAATTATTTGGACAAAAAATGCTAATTTCTTTTTGAGGGTTAATGCGAACTTTAATGTGATGCGAGGTTTTTATTCTCGAATTTTCTTTGAGCTTTTTGGGAACTGGGTAAATGACTTGCTATCGAGAAACTCGAATTATTAAAGAGGGGTGTAAAAAGTAAAAATTGCTTGACGTTTTTACGCCCTGTTCTACCAAAGTAGCCGTATGGCCTAGTTCCTATTAAAATAAAACAAGTCTTAAATAAAATACTTTTTAAAGGATTTTAAACGCGGTTTATTATACATTATTTTACATTATTATTTAACCCGACATTTCGAGCACTTTACAGCCGTCTCCCGACGCTAGCTATCTAATTTAAAATGGAAAGTACTCGCGTTAAAACAAACACAAGATTATACTATAAAACAAGTCGTTTTACGGACAGTACAATATCTTACTAGGCGTAAGTCTAAAGCAAATCTATAATAAACGTCGCGTTAACATAACAACCAAAACTTGGTTCCGATTGGTGGTTACCAATCGTCATAAAGACTGGCCTTTAATGAAAACGATTCGTATCTATTATACTATGTCGTTCCGTCGTTTATAGGAATCGGGCCTCAGAAGTAAAAAGTATGTTTTATCCGTTTAAAAGATGGTTTTAAGTCAATCTGATATAAGATATTCTACCAAATGTGCTTGCATATAATCAGCAGCGGAAAAAGACTTTTCGATTTATATTTTTGTATTCGCTCTTGGAAGCTACATGCAAAATGTTTAGTTTGTAATATAATCATATTATACGTTAGAGGTATTTATTGTATGGTAGTAGCGAATTCAATTAGGTTCTAATTTAAGTATAGGAAAATAAGATAGGGCTAAAAGCGACGTAAAATGATTGTTTGTCATATTTATTAAAATGATAATGAAAACTAAAAGTAAACCGTTTCAACGTTGGCATGCACCATTTGCAATTACGAAACAAGCATTAAAGATTGCATCAAAAGCTATAAAAGCGAACGTAAACACACTGAATCTTAATAAATTCGCATAAGCGCCGTAAATTAACCAGGTGTAGCAAACAATTGGTCCAAAAATGATAAATACGACACAGGTGCATGTTTGCGCGGTAATCGACCGGTATATTTATCGAATGTAGTTTTTAACTGTTTGTTAAAGTTCGATTGTATTTTGCAATGATTGCTGAGTTACGGCCGTTTTCGATAATGTATCAAAGATTATGGATATATTGTTATCTCAGATTAAATGACATTTGATTGTCAAAAAACATAACATAGGCTATCCGTCGACACCATATTGAAATCAAAGTAAGTGCAAATAGATAGATTTGCCTGACTTTAGGCAAATTTACAAGGGATAGATAGAATGTTGAAAACGGCCGTTAATGGGTAAAAATAATGACTTAAACTGAGGTATTAATCATATGGTGGATAAAAAACTTTGCTATATATAAATTCGTTTAAAAAAGGTTGTTAGCGACCAATATTAATAGTGTAAAGAAAATTTTAACTCATTTGATATGAAAAGAATCAATATCAAGTTTCATGGCGGTGTCTTTTCGGTAGAATCAATATTCTAAAACGGTGGTAGCTTATATATAACATTGAATAGCCATAACTGCATACTAATGCTTTTGCAAATAAAAATAATGTGATTTTGTTTGATTTGAATTTCCAAATTTATAAAATGGTTCGTTAGCCTTACATAAATTGATTTTTAAAGCTCATATACTTTATTTTTGATGAAACTTTTGATTAATGTGAAAAACAAAGTTTATAACGGTAAATTAACCAAGTGTAGCAAACAATTGGTTCAGAAATGATAAATACGAGCCAGGTGCATGCTTGCTCGGTAATCGACCGCTATATTTATCGAATGTAGTTTTTAACTGTATACTGATTGCTGTAAATTTGATTGTGTTTTTGTAATGATTGTGAGTACATGATATAAGAATGATTGGACGAACTGATTTTGTTTTATTTAATAAAGTTGATTTCTTAACAAATTATATTGTTATCAAGTTTAAGAGGTTAACCTTTCGCGATTACCATCGATATCAAATCTTATAATAATTAAAGAGGGCATAATGCTATGTTGATTTTACTTTTACTATATTAAAATTGATTAGTTGGTCATTTGAAATAATATTTTGAGTTATCATTCTAAGCGTATTTATTTTATTTAAAGTCTTTTATTCCTAAATTGCGCACATTTAGGAATTACACACACACAAAACCTTACCCTGAAAAAATTATGAAGATTTTGCTTTCCTTAAACTATTCGCCTAAAATATTTACTCATATAATTTATTATAGCTAAGTTTATCTGCAGCAAGAATGCATATGTATTCTCAAACGGTACGCTATATGTATTTTTTATTTATACAAGTAAACTTAATGCATAGCTATACTGGGTCGAAAGTATAATCTTAGTACTGTTTATTTATTTTAGCTGTGAAACATAATTTGGTTTTAATACTATCAATATCACTTTGCATCTTATTCACTCTTAATTTTTTTATGTATTTACTTTTTAATTGCACACGAGCTAACTTAATTTTAATGCACAAAAATAAAATAGAATATTATATCTTTATACAAGTAAACTTAATGCAATTATTACCACCGGTTCGGAAGTATATTTAATCTACTGAGATGATTCAAACCCAATGATAGCATATATAAGTGTATTTGCAGTAAAGAGTACACAGAAGCAGTTTCTCAAACGGAGCGCTATATGTACATCAGAGCACAGGTTAATGGACACGTAAAGTCCGAGGCACTGCGGTAATTCAGTGGTCAGATAGTTCCCGACGAGCCCCTTCAGTTTGCCAACGCTTCTGCCGTTTGTAGTACTGTTTATTTATTTTAGCTGTGAAATATGATTTGGTTTTAAGGTTAATATACTGCCAATATCATTTTCATTTTATACACTCTTAAATTTGTAATGTATTTACTTTTTAATTGCACACGAGCTATCTTAATTTTAATGCACAAAAATAGAATAGAATATTATATCTTTATACAAGTAAACTTAATGCAGCTATTACTACCGGCTCGGAAGTATATATAATCAACTGAGATGAACTAAAACCCACTGATAGCATATACAAGTGTATTTGCAGAAAAGAGTACACAGAAGCAGGTTCTCAAACGGAACGCTATATGTACATCAGAGCACAGGTTAATGGACACGTAAAGTCCGAGGCACTGTGGTAATTCAGTGGTCAGATAGTTCCCGACGAGCCTCTTCAGTTTGCCAAAGCTTGTGCCGTTTGTAGTACCGATGTTCGTGATATTATATCGCATTCAATTATTTTGAATTTTATAGTGACGTCCTTATTGAGTTCAAAAGTAAAGCTAAGAATAGCCTGAGGTATGAGAGCTAGTTCATTACTATGTCGTTCAAAAATCAGTATAATTAAGATATACATCTTAGTTATATATAAGAAAAAACGAAAAGAAAATTTCAAAACATTAGACATAACAATCCTAAATTAAACTAAAATTTCATTTTTAATAAGTATTTTTTTTTTTCGTCATTCTATGTAATAAATATTAAAAAAAATATATAAAATCTAACATCTAATTATAAAACTCCAGAATAATGATTTTAAATCCCTCTTTATATTATTTTCAAGTTAAAAAAATGTAAGAAAAAAATAAAAAAGGTGACTCACCCCTGGTAACGTCCGTTTTTCATGGAGGGCTGTTTGTGCGCTTGACGCGCTTTCCGGGTTGAAATATGTGAGGAAAGCGCAGCCTAAAACAAAACAAAACATTATCATTTACAACACAGTATTTACTCTTAGGACCTATTGGTTAACTAAACCTAAATTAAAATAAATACTTTTCTTATGTTTTATAAGTTATATATCTAATAAATATATATAACTAAACTTGTATAAACGACGACGATCATTTGGATTTGTTGATACTTCAACCACTTTTATGATGTTTAATATTAATTATTTATAGACTATATTAGTCACGATACAAAACGTTTTGTATTCCCATATAAATAAGTAATAATTATATTCTTTGTAAAATCGGTCCCTTTTTGTTTTTTTTTATGCTGCATGGTTTTGTCCGTAAAAACTACGCTAAAATAAGGTTATTGTTGTTAATCAAAATCAATGTAGTATTAGTTTATAAAGTAACAAATATTTAACTATCAAAAACGAAGCTTCAAATTTTTACATATTAAAATTAATTCACATACGTTAATTTATATTTAGCCCCGCTTCTCACCAGCTAGGTCTACAGTTCCATGTCGGCGTATAATAGAAGAGGCAACAGACAAGTTTTCAGTTTGCCTCAAAGACCTCCCCAAAAAACGGTCCTAACTCTCGAAATAATAACAGTAACAAATAAGTAATTAATGAAATAGACATTTAAAGAGATCGATCTTTTAAAATACACCAAAATTAATAAATTATCTGTTATATACAAAAAGCACAGGTAAAATATGAACGCTTGACCTTTCCAATTTGTTCCTGTTATTGTTCCAATTCGAAGTTATAATGGGAATTGAGCCAATTTGCCCAAATTATATTTACACAATATTTTATCAATTTCCTTTATTTATTTGCGTAGTTGTGATGTTTAATTGAACTGGTGAAATTGTTGGTTTAATGTAGCACCCACAGAACAAAGTTATTATTAGTGTTTCGGAGCAAATCCCATTATAAAATGTCTGTCTATTTGTTTATAAAAGTCCACATTTTATATTTCTTTTTTTTTTCCTAATATAAATTACTTTTGAACTTACATAAAAATATAGAATTAAAGACTTTTACACTGTTTCCACTATTTATTTTAAAACTTTATTTAATTACAACCGGGATATAGTTACTACCTGATGATGAATTCTCGAAACCGGTTGTAATTAAATGAAGTTTAATTCAATACTTAAAATGCATTTCCACCAAGAAGTCACAATAGAATCTATCAATTATATTACATAAAAATGCTTACATTTTTGATTATGTGAACATACTTTTTTAAGGTCAAGAGAATCCATTTTCATGACTCTACAGCTCTTTGTAGAGTCTAAAAGTTCTTTGTGCTCTATCAAGAGATAAAGAGCTTAGTTTAGTAACATAACAAATTGCTATTTTCCTCTGAAATCCAAACCAATGCTATCAGCTAACAGCTATCCAACATACACTAAGTGAACCAAAATAAATAATTCTTTATATAACATTATTTTGTCTTAATTAAATGAAAATCTAGATTTCAAACTATTATAAATCACAATAAGGAATGATAATGGACTATTATCATTAATTAATCCTAAACACATCTATTTCGAAACTATTCAGCTGATTATCATATAGTAACATAAAGTGCACAACTTTATGACGTTATTTTTGACGTTAAAGAAAAGACTCTGGTCTGTGACAAATTCTGTACACAATGAGAAGTAAAAATTATGGTTTTGAAAGAGAAAGTGTGTGGTCATGTTTTGTATTATAAGAAATAACAATAGTTTCATGTAAGGAAACATTTAAAATGCAATATATCGACGTTTATCGAAGGAGATCTAGGATGTCTATATGACAGTTTCATGCAACGACTGTATGTATTCTTTAGATCCCCGAAGAATGTTGCTACATGACTAAGATTTACCAATAAAGTTCCAACGTCACCTTTACCAAACTGTTATTATGGTGATAGATAATGAACTATCATCATCAATTAACCCTTACCACATCGATTCCGAATCAAAACTATTCAGCTAATAATACAGTAAGGGCGTGTTCACTAAGTACATATCCCCGAGGAATATTGCTACATGACTAAGATTTACCAATAAAGTTCCAACAATACTTTTTCCATACTGTTATTATGGTGATAGCACATGTATTTAGTGGACACAAAATAAAAGGGTTATAGTTCATCTATACTAATATTATAAAGCTGAAGAGTTTGTTTGTTTGTTTGAACGCGCTAATCTCAGAAACTACTGGTCCGATTTAAAAAATTATTTTAGTGTTAGATAGCCCATTTATCGAGGAAGGCTATAGGCTATATATCATCCCGATATTCCCACGGAAGCGAAGCCCTGGTGCGCAGCTAGCTATCTATATAATGAACTATCACCATCAATTAACCCTTAACACGTCTATTCCGAATCGAAACTATTCAGCTAATAATACAGTAATGACATATCCCCGAGGAATATTGCTACATGATTAAGATTTACCAATAAAGTTCCAACAACACTTTTTCCATACTGTTATTATGGTGATAGCACATTTATTTAGTGGACACAAAAGGGTTATAGTTCATTATCTATATAATGAACTATTAATTATTATCATTTATATTATTACTCATCCTACTACTATTATAAAGGCGAAAGTTTGTAAGTATGGATGTATGGATGTTTGTTACTCTTTCACGCAAAAACTACTGAACCGTTTGTGATAAAACTTGGTATACATATAGATAAGGGTTCAGAATAACATATAGGCTACTTTTAATCCCGGAGTTGCCATTTAATCAGAAGTTACGCGGGTGAAACCGCGGGGTACAGCTAGTTATCTATATAATGAACTATCACCATCAATTAACCCTTAACACGTCTATTCCGAATCGAAACTATTCGGCTAATAATACAGTAATGGTGTGTCTACTAAATACTTGTCCCCGAGGAATGTTCTGCTAATTGCGACATCTCTGTCGTGAATGGGATTGCATAGGTTATGAATATTTGATGTAACGAAGCTGTGTGATTTTGTAGGAAAATAACAATAATTTGAGGCACTGAATTGTTTGATTTATTGAATAAAAATCTTATTTTTTATACAATATACATACGTTTTATAATTAAAGTAAATAAAACAATTTTTTTTTTATTTTTATTAGAAGGTTTTATTCTTTAAGGTTCAATGTAACAAAACGTAAATTGTTTGATTTATTGAATAAAATCTTAAATTTTATAAAATATTATGTATTATGTATATTTTCATTATTTTAGAAAATAAAACAATATTTTTATCTTAATTCGAAGGTTTTAATTTAATGTAAAAAAAAGTTCATTCATCTTGTTTAAATTGTCTCTACAACTCCATATGGATATACCAAATCATAATTGTAGAATGGAAATTTATGTGAATTCTTCGTTGGTAGAAAGAGCGATGTTAAATTTTCTCTACAATTCTATATATTTCTGTCAAGTGGGGACTCGAGAATTAAAGTGAGTTCATCGAACTCTATCTTGAGATGTAGAGCTTAGTAATTGTCTCTTCAACTCTATGTAGAGATGTCAAATAGGACATTTTAAACTCTATCAAACTTAGAGCGCAAATATGTGAGTGTGAGTGACTTAAAGAAAATATGATATTGTATAAGTAATTTTTATGCGTACAATACACATGTTTTAATTTAACAAAATTTAGCCTTCCAAACTTCGATACATAAGTAAAGTTTTTAGAATAGAGTTAATTTCTAAAACTTAAAAAAGAAATACACCGTTGATATAACAAACGGATGACATTGTGAGGAAAACCAATTATTATTTAATAATTTTTAACGAGCCTATAAGAATGCTGAAAATTTCATTTTAAATAAAATTTGTCATATACCCTAAATATTATCACAATAACACAAAAATTAAATCTTATAATATAACATCATAGAGATTTATATACCTTTAAAATTAACCTTATTCAATTTTCCGAGCATGTCTGAAACCTTGCTTTAATCAACCCCCGGGGGTATATTTCTCAAAGAGAACTGCCCTCTAGTGGGGTATCGTTATAAGGGAATTAATTAAATGAAATATTATTTAAAAATTCACTTTTAGTTGAGAACAATATCCGTAATTATTTTTGTTTAATTATATCATTTGCTTTTAATAAATTATATAATAATTTTATAATTTACTTTTAGTTATTGTAACACATGTTTTAATGGATAATGAATTTATTAAAAGTAACATATTATAACAGATTATGACTAATCGTATAACTTGTTTGCTCATTTTTTTATAATTTAAGCATAAAAAGGTTCCTGATTTGTCTCATTTATTTTATAATAACTCTTCCCCGCGGTTTGACTCGCATAAATTTCCTGTTTCCGTGAGATATTTGGTGTAAAAAGTATCTTATGTCCTTTCTCGAGTTTCAAACTATATTTGTACAAAATTTCATCCAAATCAGTCGTTTTTGGCCTGAAGAGGACATAAAGACACATACAGACATACAAACGAACATAATTACTGTTGCATTTATTACATTTAGTAAAGTCTAGCTGATCCGTTACTTCATTTCCATACTATAATGTCATAAAGCCTTTCTTACTCGATTAATTCACTCTAATTCTAACTAACACAAAAATATTTTTTTATATCAGATCGTTCCTAAAATGAGCGCGTTTAAACAATGTATTCAGTTTTATATTATTAGTATAGATATACAGATATTCAATTATTTCTGACTTATAAGCCAATTATTGGACTCGGAACCTTTTCAGGTCAATCTTTGATTCATAATAATAGTGTATGGGTTCAAACTATAGGTCTGAGACACGAAAGCGACATATTAACCTTTAGCATGTATTGTGCCCGTTAGAAATACCAAGGTTTCACAAAGCCTACTTGATTGCAGGCAACTGTGGGATTTACCTGTAAATCCTTTGGATCAAACTATATATGGTATATGTACTTATAATATAAAGCTGAATAGTTGTTTGGATGTGCTTATCTCAGGAATTACTCAGATTTGAAAAAAATATATTTTTATGTTGTATAGAGCATTAATTGAGTAAGATAGTATTACTTATACTAGAGGCACCTTTTTATCCGGTACATTTAACAAAAATCGTGCATCATTATATTTGCTATTTAACTTTAGTTTATTTTGTGAATCGATTATCGTAATTATTTTCAAATCAAAATACCAAGAACAAGAATTACTTCTGCTCATATATTAACTTCCCATCAATGCGATTTCACTCCTCATAATTCTATGTAATGATGCCATAATTCAAAACTAGAATGTAATTTACAAAACCAAGGCATTGAAATACACAAAATTATACACTAAACTGGTTAATTCGATAACCCAAATAAGTAGAATAACGAACAAAGGCATTTGCATCGCTGACCAGTAATTAAAGGTTTTATTTCGCTATCTGCCTCGTTTGCTACTGTACGATAAGTGCTTCGTAGATAGCACGCAACGCCGCAAAAATTGCATTGGTTCGCCTCACAATATTATCTTTGTTCTACATCGGCGTATTTTCCTTTTAAATTTAGAAAAGAACTCTATTCAAAAGGCAGTTGTGGCGTATTTCGCTCTATGTTTTTCGAAAAACTCTATCATAAATATATCATATGATAACTCTACAACTCTATATAAAATATTTATCGACTCTATGCAAAATTGTATAATTAGCTCGTAATTTGCCTTAAACTCTACTCTAGAGATCTTAATCAATGTATCTAGGACTCATTGCAAAGTCTGTTATATCGTATTATTCGACCTGTTTTTGAAGGTTCTATTTCGCTATCTGTCTCTTTTGCTACTGTACTATAAGTGTTTCGTAGATAGCACACAACACAAATATCATTGGTTCGCCTCACAATATTATCTTTGTTCTACATCGGCGTATTTTCCTCTAAAATTTAGAAAAGAACTCTATTCAAAAGACAGTTGTGCCGTATTTAGCTCTATTTTTTCGAAAAACACTATCATAAATATATTATATGATAACTCTACTACTCTATATAAAATATTTACTCACTCTATGCAAAATTATTGTATAATTAGCTCGTAATTTACCTTAAGCTCTACTCTAGAGATCTTAATCAATATATCTAGGACTCCTTCCAAAATCTGTAATATCGTATTATTAGACCTCTTTTCGAAGGCTCTATTTTACTATCTGTCTCTTCTGCTACTATACAATAAGTGCTTCGTAGATAACACGCAACAAAAATTGCATTGGTTCACCTCAAAATATTATCTTTGTTCTACATCTTGTGGCGTATTTTGCTCTGTGTTTTAGGGAAACTGTAAAAAAGAGATATCATGTGTCATCTACAACTGTATGTAAAATCTTCATAACCTATTTAATATGTAAAACTATTGTAATTAGCATTAAATTTGCTTAAAAAATCTACTATGCAGACCATATCTGTATCTATATCTCTATGTAAAAACTCAAAACATATAAATTCCAATTTTTAATACTTTAAATACATCTGCGATGTAGTCTCTAAAGTTTCTATAATTCTACATTATTCGACAGTTTTTCTGCTATTTTCTCAATTATTATAGCTATTATTAAAATTTGATTCTAATAACATACTTTGTTTCTTTCTTTATCTGTTAAACTCCGCAAAACTCTTCTATTAAAATACTTGAACAAACTAAAACTTTTGATTGCATTAACTACAATAATTTCAATTTCAATATATTATTTATAAACATTTATTATTTCAATACGAAAACTTTTACTTAATGAAGTGACACTAAACTTTACTAGTTATAGCCGGCGACTTGGTTCACGTTCGTTTTACCGATTATGAAATCTCGGCATGTTAATAAAAGTCTGAATTTACTTAAAATTCGTTGTTTAGAATCTTATAAACATTTCTTTTTTCATTTACAATCAAGAATTTGTATTTGTGCGACAGTTTAAAATTGATGTTTTTTCTAATAATGATCTACGCAAAAAATCAACAAAGAAAGAAATTAAGAATCTACAGAATGTTTTCTATAGCTTTAATAATTAATTAAATATTCAGGGACATTTAACACCACGTCATCTAGACCCAAACTAAGCAAACCTCGTACTATGGTAACAAAATAACTGATAGACATACTTAAACATACTTTTTTTGCAAATACATACATGCTATAGATAAATAGACACCCAGACATCAGAAAATTACAATGTTCATAATATCATGTTACATAATTTTGTCGTGGTGATCGAACCCACGACCTTCAGTGTCATAAACCATTGCCACATCCACTACGCCAATCGTGTCGAGAAAACGTCAAAATGGAAAAGTTTTATTATTATATACCTCTCCATATTAACTTATCCCCGAGTTTAAATAAAAAAACAATTTCAAATATTTCCCTCGCTTTATTTAACTTTTTCACATCGCATGACCATAACCGTAATTTATTATTAAAACTATTATTTATAGTGTTAATCTGGCCTTATTACTGCGGTAATTATGGATACAAGGTGCATGCTTCGGTTGTGACGTGTGCCATAAAAGAAAGTAGGAAAATAGAAAATTAGTATACCTGAATGCTTACGTTGAGTGATAATGACTCATATGGGAAAAAAAGTTTTTATGTAAAATTAAATATATGGATATAATTTATTTTTTTAGTACTAACCTTAAACCTTGGCATATCCATTTACGGTTTTTAAAACATAATTATAAAATGAAAGCTAATTTATATCCTACTAATATAATAAATGCGAAAGTATGTGATGATGCATGTATGTACGTTTGTTAATCTTTCACGCATAAACAACTGAATCGATTGTCATGAAACTTGGTATACATATGGGTAAGGGTTTAGAAAAACATATAGGCTACTTTTAATCCCGGAGTTGCCACGAAATCACAAGTTACGCGGGTGAAACTTATATCTATCCCTTTTTTAGCTTACTAAAGTCAGACAAATCTATTTTTTTGCACTTACTTTCATTTCAATATCCTATCAACGAATAGCCTTTGCTATAACATTTGTCAGTCTAACGTCATATAATCTGAGATAACAATCTATCCATTATCTATATATGTAAAATAAAGTCGTGTTAGTTACTCCACTTATAACTCAAGAACGGCTGAACCGATCTAGCTGAAAATTCGTAGGCAGAAGGCTTAGGACCAGGAGAATGACATAGGATACTTTTAATCCCGGAAATCCCACGGGATCGGGCTATATACGCGGGCGAAACCGCGGGGTACAGCTAGTCTTTGATACATTATTGAAAACGGCCGTTAGTAGATTACAAAATATACAAACTATGAGGGTACTAACAAAATTAACTAATAAATTCGACACTATCATACAGTTTTAACACAATTTCAGTAAATTCTCGCGTTATTTAGAGCAAAAGGACGTTTTGACGCAAGAGTTTAGTTCCTTTGCATTCACGGCGTAATTAAAAGTAATTTAATGTCATTAAAACGTGAGCTCGTTAGTCTCTCGTGTGTCTATTTATTATATGTTTGTTTTGATGCAAACTAGATGACATGTTTTGTATGAAGAGGGTTTAGCAGACAAGTAATTTTCATAAGTCCTACTCATATTGTCATTTAAATGAATGTATGATGTAATTTTCGTATAAAGATTACCTTTTATTGATCTATAGACCCTCAAGTTTACGTGAAAATAAGCATATATATTAAGTGCTGCTATACTTTTAAGATTATCTTAGTCTTAAGGCCGGCCTCACACATGCTGAATGCCTGTCTGAACTCAGGATCTGATTTCAGATCCTTACAGGTCGATCTAAGAAATTCAGAATCTGAAAAAATCTGGATGTGTGTGGAGCAAGCCGATACTGTATAGTGTTCTGGCCTTTCTAAATTAAGAATCTTTAAATCCTGAAAATTCAGAATGTGTGTGGCCGGTCTTAAGAGTGCAATAGACAAAGGCTACAGAACTTTGGTTTTCCAATAGGCATATAATGAAAACCTCACAAGATACAAATCGTTAAGAAGGGAAAGTATGAGTATCTAATATCTATACATCAGTTAGACGAACAGAAAATTGATTGTATTGACCGCAAATATTATAATTAGTCCGGTTAATTTAGACATTCGAAGCTACTAAAATGCAGAACAAGCTGAAAATGGATGAAATTGTTCAAAATATATGTAAAAACAAAATTTTAAAACACCCACTCGATCCATCCACTGAATATACCATGATATTTTTCTGGCTTTAATCAATTTAGCTTGTTTTAGTTTAGATACCCAAGATAATAAATACATCTTGTGTTTGTTTTAACGCGAGTACTTTCCATTTTAAATAAAATACTTTTTAAAGGATTTTAAACGCGGTTTGTTATAAATTATTATTCTTCTTTTACATTATAATTATCCGTTGATGGCTACTCGATATAAATCGGTGTCAATAAATACCCCGTCCTGTATCTCCAGGAAATAAGGTATTTATATCCCCATATATAACATTATTACATAATTAACCGCGTTGAAATCCTTCAACTATTTTTATTCAATATAATTTTAGCTTCACAGAACAATTTCTTGAATTCCACAAACGTACTTCATAAATCGTTCATAAAGTGCATAATTCCGTAGCACGCGTGTGCTTTTTTCAACAGTTGTTTCCGTGCAAAAAACGTGTTCAAATAATTTACAACACGAACACAGACGGTTCTGACCGCTGGGTAATATATATGAGTGAGTGTCTGGTTGGATCACTGTTGAACTAACACTGTGTAACGAGCACTGTTTCTAAGTACATTATATGAACAAGGTTTTTCAGTGCTTACGATTATGCGAGAGCATGTAGTTTAATCATATAAAACTTTCTTTTTTGCGGTCTCCTTCGGGGCGCTTAGTTCATTGTCTATAGTCATATTTTTGGATAACAAACATCATTTCAGAGAGATTCGGATGAAGAAATTGATCTTAAATGACTTCCAAATGAATACACCGTAAAACGATGCTTTTCGGTTAAGTATTTGGAAAAAGTGAATACACGTGATATGTTACTACAAACCCCTCTCCTCTCCTACCATGAGATATTTCATGATTTTATATAAGCCCCCCCTTCCTCCCTCCTTTGGAACCTCACGTGATTAATGGACGGTTCCCTAGATCTAAATTATAACACAAAGTCATAACATCGCGATAATAATTGTTAGAAGAAAAACCTTTATCTGATTTGTTAATATTCAGACAAGTTCAAAAGCTTACATTTAAATAAAAATTTGAATTATTTCTCGCTAGACGAAGACAACATAATTTCATTTCGTTTTACCTATAAAAGTCTCGCAGAATTTTCTTTCTTTAAAATTACGCTGCTATTTTCTAGGTGAAAAAGCTTGTTTTTTTTAATATAATTCACATTTTCTTTCTTTTACTATTCTAAAAAAACTCAAGCTTATAATTTTGACTTCTTATCTAAAAGTAAATGTGAGATTGGTGTCTAAAATAGGCAACTAAATACCTGTACTATAGCTCACCAGCTCAATCTTCACAACATGAGATATTTAAAAAACGATTCTTTCAAAAACTGTACTGCATTTCAGTAAAAATACCAAACAAATTGTTGAAAATGAGTTATTACTGAAATAAATCGTCCAATTCTTTGGCTCAACACTCATTTTTAAACACCCACTTAACTGTGCAGCATTATTACTAACGCAAACAAAATAAATGGAAAAATGGCAACAAATCACAACGAAGGAACAAGGTGAAAATTAAGTCTCGAAATTCCGTGTAAGAATTTTTAGCGGTAACAAAGAGGTGAGTTTATGTAGGTTTTTGCCGCACGTATAATAATATGATGCAATTTCGTAAGCAAATTTCATCAATATATAATTAAACGAAAAATAATATTTCTAAGAAGATAATATTTCTTAGATGGTAAGGAGTTTTTGACAAAATGGATACAAGTTTACAGAAAGTTTTTGATAGAAGGAATATACGTCAGCAAATGCAGTAGTAGTGTTTCTTTTTCAGGAATTTAATAAAACTATAATAAGTGGCTCTGTTGAAAGAGAAACGACATTTAATGTTTATTATTATAATTATCTAATACATAGGCACAAGCAAAATTATATTTCTACATTCAGTTTTTTACATGTGACTCCAAAGATATTCCAAAGAGTTATCTGTCTAAAGAGACTTTATTCTCTTTATATATAGAGAATAAAGTCTCTTTTATATATATAGCAAGGTTCAATGTACAGCAATGGTTCGATGTGAGCATACCTTAAGGTTAAGTATAAGTGTAAGACAAATCTCATCTATGTAAGAAAAAGTAACAATGGTGACGCAGCAGCAAATTTTTGTCCACCTTCTTAATACGTTACCTAAGTTTAAATAAAAAATGTAATGAAATAATTTAAATCAAAGAATTTATACTTTAAAATCCACTGTAAATATAAACTTCAAAACTAAACAGTAAACCTAACAAATTTGACGATTGAATTTTATCTACATCGGTTAGTTTGAGTCGAATGGTAAACAATGAATTCCGTATTTTATTTCGTTAAACAGAAGTTGAAAATAGTCGTCCACAATTGGTATTGTATTGGATTTTTCTATGAAATGTTATTGCCAAGTTATGTTGGGTTATTTCGGTTCTATTATATTGAAATACAAAAATATAAAAATCCTATTCTCTTGTAAGGAATTTGCCGATTGGTATAGCGCTTATCTGAGGCTTCATTTCTAACTAAATAGATATTTTTTATCGTAGGAAGGATCATTTTTTAAATAAATATTTTGGTTATCAGAATAGAATAATATAATACACTAATATAATAAAGAGGAAAGATGATTTGTTTGTTTGTTTGAATTGAATAGGCTTCAAAACTACAGGACTGATTTAAAAAATTCTTTTACTATTCGAATCCTACATTATCATAATGAACTTTTAATTTTATTTGTACCTTGATTGTTTAATATAAAGTATACCAAAATATTGAAATATAAATGAATTCATTCTCGACATTTAAATTGATTATTATATCATTTGATCATTACGATGTAATATGCAATATCGAGATTAACCGTGGTCAGACATTTAATAAATTCTGAAACCTTTATACTCTTAATTATGAATTAATGGAATGGGATTACAGAGGGTTTTAATCTGACGGATAATAATTCAATTGGTCTTTTTATTGATTAAATATACTTATAATCTAAAGGTACATCTTTACGTATACTAAAGTTAAGTCTCTGAAGACATCTGTTTATTTAACGTTTATTTTTGCTTATACTTGCTCACCCACTTCTCTTTCGCTTTTCTGTAGCTTTTCCAACTAGCTGTGCCCCGCCGGTCTACTCGTCCTAAGCTATCCCTCCGAATTGGTCCAGCAGATCTCGAGTTATGAGTGTTGTAACAAATACGTCTTTGTTTTATATATTACTAGCTTTTGCCCGCGGCTTCGCACGCGTAGACTACAAAATTAATATAGTTGTTATAAAAAAATATATTATGACTTTAATTATAAGTATTTTAATTACACGTTCGTCTTTA
>LQNK01003165.1:0-25683 GCA_001586405.1 Phoebis sennae
TCTTATATGTCTGTTCTCAATGATGTGTACAATAAAGTATAATAAATAAATAAATAAATAAATAAATATTTTTATGTTATTTCAATCATGAATTTTCGATTGAAATTTGTCATACGTCATATTTGACGTAACCTGAGTGGAAGTAAAATTAGGGTAACTCCTTAGAATACGGGTGTAACTCTTCCGTCTTATATGTTCGTCTTGTCTTCACTTTGAGGTTGTTAGTCGTTTACCACTGAACCGATTTTGAAGAAATTTTGGTATGGCGATTGTTTGTAACCCGAGGAAGGACATAGGATAGTTTATCCTGGAAATCCCACGGAACGCAAGATATATGCGGGTGAAACCGCGGAGCACAGCTAGCATTTGATATTGAGATGTTTGTTACGAATACGTTCAAAAAGTTAAACTTAAATATAATTTGTTCTTGTCATCCTTATAAATTAAAAGAGTTTATTATGTATAATTGATATACAAAAATGGTAGGGACTATATTATATAACAACGATTTATATTAATTATTATAAATGATTAATACTAACACACATTATGAAGTTTATAAAGATTAAAAAAGGTAGGTTAATATTAAAACATTAGATGCCACAGTTTCATACCACCAAGTGTTCGCTGTCACTTTCCTATTCACGCAAATTACTTTGAAGTTTCGTTTCAATTCATTTTATGCATTCACGTGGACTTTATAATATGAGATTTTATACCAGGTAAAGTTATAAGTAATGGCGTACTGACTCTCCAAGTACTGTCTTTAGTTATTCTTTTTATGGGTTTGTTGTGACTTTTACAATTTATAGTTACAGCTTAGTGTTTTTATATTTATTATGTACTAGTAACCCGCCCCGGCTTCGCACGAGTGCAACGCTGATACTAAATATGCTACCGAAAAATTTATAATTAACGACCTCACATTAGAAACCTCAAAATAAATAGTATTTCTCTTCTATTTAATGGATGTTATCATAATATAAACCTTCCTCTGGAATCACTCTATCTATTAAAAAAAACGCACTAAAATCCGTTGCGTAGTTTTTAAGATTTAAGCATATAAAGGGACATAGTGACAGAGAAAGCGACTTTGTTTTATACTATGTAGTAATACCCACGGTTTCGTTTCACTGTCACGTTTGAATTTCCCACGTAAATCACAGGATTACAACGTTTTTTCGGTATAAAAGGTAACCTAATAATAGACTACGCGGGTAGACCCGCAAGGCACAGTTAATATATAAAAAGAATACATACAGTCGATACACGAAACTGTCACATAGACAGCGTCCCAAATCTCTTTCGATAAATGATGGAAAATGTCGACCATTTTCCGTTCGTGTTACGGGACACGTCTTTCAATGGTGGCGAAACTTTGTTTGTGTAAAATTTAAAAAGTATCGTCGATATATATTCTAATATATTACATTTTAAATGCTTCCTTACACTAAATAAAGGTTATTTCATATGATGCGAAACTTGAACGCACACTCTCTTATAAAAGCCATGATATTTACTCCCCAGTATGTATAGAATTTGACACAGCCCTGAGGCTTTTTTGCCAATGTCAAAAATCGTGCAACCACTGTATTACTTTAACACTGTACATATATTCTTAATTTACTCTGATACTCTTACGCCCAAATATTGAAACGTTATTCAACTTCAAGGAAATCTTAAGTATCAAGCTGTCACTATCATTCCTATAATGGAAGAAAGTGACAAAGAATATTTAAGCATTTCTTAACGTTTATAAGATACTCCCCACGGCTTCGCTCCCATATCATACTGATAAATAGCCTCAAATATACAGGACATTACTTGAAGATGCTTCTAATGGTCAATATTTGAAATCGATGCAGTAGTTTTTTAGTCAATTATTAAAATAAAACTGCCTGTACAGATATAAATAGGAATAGGAATACACACGCACACACACACACACACACTAAAATCAACCTCAAGGTATAAATCAACAACAAAATTACAGTTCTGTTCTTTATTGTTTATTTTTCTTTTTATATACTTCATTTTTATTGTCTTTTAACACAAGTATTTTATACTTAAAAGGATTTCTTAAATACTAAAGAAACTGTAAACTAATTGTTACTGAATAAACATTTTTGATTTTGATTTTTGATTTTGTGTGAAAACATTACATACATACAAAACCACAAATGTTTCCTCTTAAAATATGAATATAGATAATAAACCGAGTGATTTTAAAAGCGGGTTGCAGTAAGTTTAACATTGAAATAGCATGAATTAGGCCAAGCTCGCAGCACTTTTACAAGATTGGCATGAAATGGGAGTATTTCAAATGATACCGTGTTTTGTTTGATAAGTGGTGCAAAACCTTTTGTTTTTTTGTATTTTTTTTTGTTTAGGTTTGTGTCAAAATGTGTCTATATTTCGGTTATAATCTTTTTAATTTCATAAAATTAAGAGACAGTAGAAGAAACTACAAAAAAGCTTGGATGGTTACTTAAAGTTTTTTTTATGGTACAGCAGGAAAGCGAAGCATGCGGTTCATCAGATTTTAAGTGACTGACTGCAGCCCCTGAACATCTACAACATCAAAGTGTCGCAGATGCTTTGCCCGCTTGTAGATGAGAGGATAATGATGGGAAATTGGGTGAGGTGTAGAACAGGATGGGAGAGGAATGGGATGGGAATACAGGCCTCTAGGCCCCCGCTCACCGTATGAAACACAGTGCAATACTGTTTTACGCTCTTCCGCAGGGGGTTTGGTAATCACGCCGGTGCGAGCTTTGCCCAACCGTGCAATACTTGGCTCCCACTCTTTATTTTTCTACCTCATTATACTTGTTCATTTTAGTACGTGATACAAAGTTTGCTCTTAATTATAAATCTTCGCAGTTAAGATTAATGAATAACTAGACCAATAAATTTATCTATTTTATATTTCTAACAAAAGAGTAACATTAAATAAAATACTTTTTAAGAATTTTAAACCCGACGCAACCCGAGCACTTGAGCACCCAAAAGAGAAATATGTTTGAAAAAAAAATACTAGCCGCGCCCTGCGGTTTCACCCGCGTATCTAACTTCTGTGGAAATTCCGGGATTTGAAGTAACCTATATGTTATTCTGAATATATGAATACTAAGTTGCATTACAGTCGGTTCAGCAGTTTTTGCATGAAAGAGTAACAAACACACATACATCCTCACAAACTTACGCATTTTTAATTTCAGTAAAATTTGTAGATTAGTACGATTTGTAAATCTCACCCAAATACTACATTTTTTCGGGATAAACGAAATGTCTTCCATGCAACTATGTTTAATATCTAAAAAGCAATTAACGGACTTTGCACCTCAAACAACCAATAATGATTTTGTTTACGTTTCGCGGCAAATCGATTAAATATTCATCAACCGTTTCTGAAACTGATAGACCATTAATACTAACACGGACACAAATTGATATAGGTGCTATCTGATTAATAGTTTCGTTACAGTATTCATCCATGCCTTAGAACACTTGATATTTAAAAAGACCTTTTTAAGTTTCAAGAAACATCTCTATTTAAAAACACACTTTTACTAAGTATAAAATATATTTTAAGGATCAGATTATATTTTGTGTATCGATGAAATTAAATCTTAGAATTATTATTTTGAAAGAAAGAAAGAAAAGTTTATTTATAACAGAACACAGCTACATAATTAAAACATTTTTTTTATTATTATAAATATAACATAGGTATTTATAATAGACAGAAGGGAATAACTTAATAATATCAGTCTAGTTTTCTTCGAGTCATTTTATAATCTACAAAATAATCTAAAAAAACAAGTCGTAAAGATGGAAAGAAATTGGAAAATTTGTGATAAATAGTCTCAAATTGCAAAACATACACAAAACTCTTTCCTTTTTTATTCAATATTATAAATTTACTATCCCCAAAAACAGTCGTAAACCAAAGCATTTAATTAAATTATCGCTTACCGAGCTCGCATCCGAAACTTTTCTAATTCCATGAAACATTTGCTGTGGTTTTGCGTAAGTTGTTTGATGTTCAAATTTACGGCTAACGAAACTTTCTTATAATTCTACTTTGAGTTTGTAATTATTTTGATCACAGATTAGAGAATAAAAGGCAGATGGAGTGTGCCGAAGACTCGAGTGATGCCAACTACTCAGTATTAAGAGTAACTATCGAGTTTCTTGCCGGTATCTTCTCGATAGAATCGACCTTCCGAACCGGTGGTTAATCTAAAATATAAGTACTTTGTAAAAAGTTTACATGAATAAAAATATTTTCTATTCTACTAATTCTAGAATAGATTCTATACTCGTTTGAAGACGTGCGTCTGTGTGCGTGTTATGTTCATAGATATTGATTGGATTAAAAAACTGATTAAGCCAAATTATCTTTAGTTACGAGAAAGGATAATTATATTAAAGGATTTTGCTTTTGGTAACAGTTTTAACCTTTTATTCCCTTTTCCCCGTTAAGTAGTAATTAGTGCCATCGATGTTTCCTTATATTTAAAAACGAGATTGTCATTGCCATTTTATGATAAAAATCTCTATAGTAAAATAATAATTAAAAAAATTAATATTAAACCTCCCTCTTAAATATATCTTCAACAATCCATCCTACACCCTTCGTGAATAAATTTAACTAAATTTAAAACCACCAAGTCTCGTCAGTTTCAAAACCCAGTTAAGTCATTTGGTTAAACTAACTTTGATATTGCAAAGTTTGTTCTCATCGTTGTATATTTAGTTTTCTATCGATCTTTGTTGTTGTTGAAAATGCCATTTACGCAGTTAAACTTAATAATATAACTTTAATATCATAATTAATCAAGTATTGATTAATTACAATACAATCAGTTTGCCTTTAATGAAAATCGATTCATTTTGTATCTACTTAAATTAAATAAATAAATATTCCTGAATATTTAACACAACGCCATCTAGTCCAAAACTAAGCAAAGCTTGTAACTATGGATACTAGATAACTAATAGACATACTTAAACATACTTTTTTATAAATACATACATAATATAGATAAATTAACACCCAGACAGTAGAAAATTACAATGTTCATCACATCATAATTTTCTGCTCGTGGGGATCGAACCCACACTCTCCGGCGTAATAGAGCTGCTGCTGAATTGCTGAACCACTGCGCCAATCGGGTCGTCGAAGACATCCTACTGGTAGATTAAAGTGTGTCATATTACATACCCCTGTTTACGGACAAGCAATCAGACAAAAAACATGATGAAATCTAAGAAAAATCGTATTCACAGCTTTTTAACAAGTCTTTCTGATTATACGTATACGTAACATCACTATAAATAAAATAAAATAACTTTTATGGGTCTTCATTAAGTACGGTATTCTTAATTAAGGGATGTCGTAAGAAAAAATCTCATTAGTAGATAGCTGTAGCAAGATCTTTCGCTTTCGGTCACGTCTCAGAGTAAAGTAATTGATGCAATGATGTTATGTATGAACTAATTTCTGATATTTTAAAAACGTTTATTTATAAAATTTAACCTTCTTTAAGGCTCTTATGTACCATAGACTGAAGCGTATATACATAGTATAAAAAGTCCCTGAGTTTTTTTTTATATGACAGCGAGCAAGTGTAGCATGCTGTTCACTTGATGTTAAGTGACTGACCGCAGCCCATGAACAACTGCAACAGCAAAGTGTCGCAGTTGCCTTACGGGCGTTTTCAATAATGTATCAAAGATTATGTATCAAATATTATAGATTGTCATCTCAGATTAAATGATATTTGATTGTCAAAAGTCATACGAAGGCTATCCGTCGATAGGATATTGAAATCAAAGTGAGTGCAAGTAGATAGTTTGCCTGACTTTAGTAAGCAAAACTAGGGATAGATAGAATATTGAAAACGGCCATTAGAAGTTTGGTGGAAGGGATAGGGAGAGGAGTACAAAAGGATGGTAGAGGAATGATATGGGAAAACAGGCCTTCGAACACCCGCTCACTGTACGAAACACAGTACAATTTACTGCTTGACGCCGATCTTCTGCTGGGGGTGGTAATTACACCGGTGCGAACTTGGCCCAATCGCTTTCACCAAGCCACTTCAAAACTTTCGAACTATCGGTTTTCATCTATAAGTAGTTTGAGATAAGTTTAGATGCACAAGTTTCATACGACTTCGCTCTCGTATGTTATATATCTTATAGGCTTCCTCGATTCATGGTACAGTCAGATTTATTTCTCAAATCGGCCAAGTTCCTGTATTCGAAAGCTAGTACTATACTTTATACTATTAGTATAGATTATGTAAGAGGAATGGCGTGCGAAATTATGATAATTTTAATATTTATCGTAGGTCTATGCAAAATTACCGACTATTAAAGTGAACTAGTCGACCAGTGGTCGAACGACCATAATAAATTAAAAATGTTCTGATTGACATTCAGTAAGACCATAGTATTCCTAGAACACTCTACGTCTATGTCAGTACTCTATGTCCATAGACAAAATGAAAAACAAAACAAACGTGTGTGTGTCAAATGCATGGTAGTGTGTGTAATGATTTATTGATTTACTCTACTTTACAAGCATTATTATAGACAAACAAGCCACGCCCCACGGTTTTACCAGCGAATGTAACTTCTGATCTCGTGGGAATTCCGGGATTAGAAGTAGCCTATATTATTCTGGGTCCTTATCTATATGAAAGTTGCACCACAATCGGTTGAGTAGTTTTTGCGTGAAAGAGCAACAAACACTTATACGTAGATACATCCTCACAAACTTTTGTATTTCGAAGAGGCAAAGGTTTTAAATGTTCCAAACACTTAATATGAGGTGAACAGCATGCTCTTCTTGCCTGCTGTAACATAAAAAAATCTATTTATCAATCCACTAATTACTATAATATTGAAAGCTTGTCGTTTTGCTTAAGGACAGTAGAATAGAGTACATCGGGGCTTTAACCAATATTCTACTAGGCTTAAGTCTTAAGTGTCTATAATGAACGTGGCATTAACTACTATCACATCTTTCAAGTTAGATCAACCTGCACACGGTGTGTAAAATTTGTTTAAAATCGGTTTAGTACTTTAGAAGTCCATCGCGGACAAACACTGTGACACATAGATAAGAAATACCTTACAGACTAACATACATGCAATATAATAACACTATGACGCTTATAGGAAACTTACTAATCTAGTCGATACAAAACATAAATACACGACTCTTGAACTTGTACTTCATTGAAATAAAATCGATACGAGAAGAAACCACTTGTTCCTTCAAGGTTGATTTATTTTCTTCATAAATTTGCGGCGAGTAAATATTTAACGCGGCACCGAGATGATCTTTGATATGAATTGGAAATGAATAACGCTGAATAATTATCTCAAGATATTTTGGTGTATTCTGTGAAGTTATGTCTTTATAAATTCGGATCATATTTTTTTAAGAATGATATTTTGTTAAATGATATGTATCAACACACATACAAACGTATGCTACGTGTGCTACCGTCATACGTATATACAATATACATATATACGTCATAAATCACGTTAAGTGTATGGGACCCCCTTTAAAATGTACTTTATAATATTTAATTATTATTAAATATTCCGTAAACATTTGAAGTTTTATTAATAATGAGTAAAAATACGAAAAAACATGTTTATTGTGTGAAGACTACCGTCAATATTTTAAGAATGTTGTTATAGCGGCAACGGAAATGCATAAATTTTGAAAATTTCAGCTTTTTTCTAGCTATCACGTTTATGAGATACAGCTTAGACAGACAGACAGACAGCTGAGGTTTATTAACAGAATGTGTTATTACTGTTCTTAGGGTCTTTACGGTTTTTCGTTAAAAATAAACAACTTATTAAAAAGTAGTTCTTCACGACTGTACCAGGGAATTATGAGGAGATAAACAGTTAACTGCAAAAGCTTCAATAATTTTCCGCTGGATAATATTTCAATGCCTTTATATTTCTCTATGGTGCGTTATTAATAGTTTGTGTGGTTAGTGTGGACTCAAAGTGTATTTGTTTAGTTATTAAAGTGTATACTACAAAGAGATTAATTCATTATGAACACAAAATAGGTACAGGCTAACTCGTGTACAGGGCCGAATCTAGAGGCAAATCAATAAGCAATATGAGCAGGTCGTGCCCCATACCGCGGGCGGCACTTTACAAAAGGTGACAAATTCAAATGGCTGCAAATTCAAATAGCTGCAAATTCAAATAGCTGCAAATTCAAATGGCTGCAAATTCAAATAGCTGCAAATTCAAATAGCTGCAAATTCAAATAGCTGCAAATTCAAATGGCTGCAAATTCGTGGTACAAGAAAGTATAACCACGCTGTTTTTTTACTGACATGATGTAGATGATACGGGTTTTTCAGTGGCATCATTAATTTTTTGCCAAGGCTAAAAATACTAGTGGCTCGCTCTGAGCTAGACCTAGCGTTATTATGTAAAGGTTTAAATAAAGATTTATCATTTGATACACTTGGCTATATTAACATGATAATTTAATTTATCTATAACATTTGTGTACAAAATTTTATCAAGTTAAACTATACTCCAGATATCCTCGGACAAACATTCACCTATTTGACCTTAACTTCGTTACCCCCTGCCGATTTCGTTCATCTTCGAACTAAACATTTTAAAAGAAAAAAGTTTATTTGTCCCATAAACACACCGTACCCTACATAATAATTTTCTTTGTCTAAACTATTTACGGCTCAAAAACTATCTCTAAATTTTCTACGTGTTTACTAAAGTGCGATTCCTGAAGATAGTTTATCGAAATGACCGGAGTTCACCCGTTCACTGCGTACGGAAGCTAGTATAAATGGAAAATGTTTGAAAAACCGAGAGAGCTTCGATAATCATCCGCTCAAGAACATTTCAATGCCTTTAGTACATTATTAACATTGTGGACTTAAAGTATTATTGAAGTTTTTAAAGCGTATAATCTACAAAGGGATTAATTAAATATAAAAGCTGTTACCTACCCCACAATGCATTATTGACCGATTAAGAAAATACATCCCCATAAACCTTCACATTTATATATATAAAAGAAAGTCGTGTTAGTGACTCCACTTATAACTCAAGAACGGCTGAACCGATTTAGCTGAAAATTCGTAGGCAGAAGGCTTAGGACCAGGAGATTGACATAGGTTACTTTTAATCCCGGAAATCCCACGGGATCGGGCGAAACCGCGGGGCACAGCTAGTTTATAATATTAGTAGGATATAGATCGAACTCTGAAAATTATTGACAAATATTTGAACAGGGTACAAGGTTACAAACTAATTGTTTTTTAATAGCTTGTCACCTCGTGGCCGAAATTTAATCCTTTATTACCCGACTACGACAGAAGGAGGGTAATGTTTTTCGAGTGTATGTTTGTTTATTCACTTTTACTCAACTGCGAAAGAAGGAAAGTAATGTTTTTCGAGTGCATGTTTGTATGTCCATTTCTATGATGCGCCCTACAGCCCAAATGGCTGGACGGATTTTGACAAGTTAGGTGTTGTTTGATTCTTTAGGTTTGTGGCTATAAATATGGCGCTGGGACATCAAATAAACCATTTTTAAGGAAGGCTATTATGTTACTGAAGCGAAGCCGCGTGTAAAAGCTAATACAAAATATACACCGAATACTGTTCTAAATTATTTGTAATTTTTGAGGCAGGGTTACAAATCGGTTTATAATAGCCTGTCGCCTAGTGGCCGAAATTGGATCATTTTAGGACCAACCGTAGCGAGGTTATATGCCTAGTTCAAAATAAAACGAGTCGTTTTACTTACGGACCGTACAATAGACGACCCGATTGTCGCAGTGGTTCAGCAAGCCGGAGGGTGTGGGTTCGATCCCCACGAGCAGAAAATTATGATGTGATGAACATTGTAATTTTCTATTGTCTGGGTGATTTATCTATAATATGTATGTATTTACAAAAAAAAAAGTATGTTTAAGTATGTCTATCAAATATCTAGTTTCCATAGTACAAGCTTTGCTTAGTTTGGGATTAGATAGCGTTGTGTTAAATGTCCAGGAATATTTATATTTATATTTATATTTATATTTAATATCCTACTAAGCGTAAGTCTAAAGCGTATTTATAATAATAGACTTGGCGTTAGCATATCTACCTAATCTACATGGGAAAATGCGGATGAAAGTTTTGGTATATTAAAATTGTACGTAGTGTAACAATATACATAAATTCAAGAATTATATAAAAAACGTTTTAGTTCTCAAACCTTATTATACCCTAACGACCGTTTTCAATATTCTATCTATCACTTGTTTTACTCACTAAAGTCAGACAAATCTATCTATTTGCTGATTTCAATATCCTATCGACGGATAGCCTTTGCTATGACTTATGTCTATCTAACGTCATATAATCTGACATAACAATCTATCCATTATCTTCGGTACATTATTGAAAACGACCGTAAATGATTACATGGAAGATAAAAATCCATGGAATATAGCTGCTTCATAACAACATCAGGACAGTTTTTTGTCAACCGTTATTTTTTTAACACTTTATTTGTTATATTATAAATAATATTGTATATCCCAATTATTTTGAACTTAAATTACTACTTGAGTTTCTTGCCGGTTCTTCTCAGTAGACACTGTCTTAGAATCGGTGGTAAATAAAAAAAATGTGACGTTTCAAAAGAGCTTTCAACGAGCTGCGGCTAAAGCTGGTTCTTCATATAACATTCTTACGGTAATGCACAAAGTTAATTACGGTATTTTCATGTCTAACCGTAACCACGCTTGCATCGGTGCTGTAATGGGCTAAGTATTGATCGAGCATATTTATGTTAGTGTTCCTCAAACTGAATTATACCTACTCGGTAACCTAAAGTATGTATGGATTATTAAAGCGCTGCAAATATTTTTCTGTCCCTGATTTATTCATTAGAACAAATGACTTGTACGATTATATTGACCAAACCTTACTTGATAGGATCATTTCTATAGTAAGCTCACGAGAACGATTATATTGACGATTTTCAT
The DNA here is from genome assembly GCA_001586405.1 of Phoebis sennae. NCBI lineage: Eukaryota > Metazoa > Arthropoda > Insecta > Lepidoptera > Pieridae > Phoebis > Phoebis sennae. Next base: position 11,067 of record LQNK01003165.1, read on the forward strand.
AGGACCTTGTTGTTAAAACATAAACTTTAAATGGGCTGTCTTCAATGCTCTATATTTAATGTTCATATAAGTGATTGTTTGAAACCCGAGAATGGACATAGGATTTTATCCCGGAAATCTCACGGGAACAGGAGATATACGCGGTTGAAAGGGCAGGGCACAGCTAGTAACAAGTTTGTAATATTAATTACGGACAAGAGAATAATCTTGTGTTTGTTTTAACGCGAGTACTTCCATTTTAAATAAAATACTTTTTAAAGGATTTTAAACGCGGTTTATTATTTAACCCAGGGTTAAATAATAATGTAAAATAATGTATAATGAACCGCGTTTAAAATCCTTTAAAAAGTATTTTATTTAATACGCACAAGAGACCAACACGTCGAGTCTCGCAATACTAGTTGCAGACGCGTAGGATACCGGTAACTTAAGGTGCGAGTCTCCATTGAAATGCATGTGAGATACGTGGTGACGACTAGTCTTCGAGACTCACGTACAGTTCACGTCGCCTATGCGTGTCGTAATCGGAGAAGGGTACTTACTCAAGTATTGCCTTTGAAAACGTTTTTCGCCCCCTGTGCAAATGCACAGTGTGCGTAAATACGCATAGTGTGAGAACTCATACTATTATTATTGAATACCGGTGTTAAACCAAGTGAAAATATAGCATTTGCAAAGTATAAAATTAGCGACGAGGGGTTGGAATCTAAAATTAACGCGGTCAATGTTGCCGACATAAATAATAATGCGAAGTTATAAAAACTTAACGTTGTAGAAGGTAAAATTCATTATTAATGTTTAGATGAAATATAATATGACGTCCCGATTGGCGCAGTGGATGTCAATGGCGCCGAAGGGTGTGGATTCGATCCCCACGAGGAGAAAATTATAATGTAATGAAAATTTTAATTTTTTATGTTTGGACGTTTATCTAACTATAGTATGTAGGTATTTACAGAAAAAGTATTTTTAAGTATGTCTATCAGTTATCTAGTTTCCATAGTACCACCTTGACTTAGGTCGGGACTAGAAGACGTAGTGTAAATGTCCCAGTATATTTATATTTTGTATTATTATTTATATAATAATCATGCCTCCCCGTTATCGGTCATGGTGGCCAATCTCAACAGAGAACTGGCAAGTACGCAGGAGAGATTAGGGTGCATAAGTATAATATACAACACAGTGCACTCTCTATTCCTTTACTCTCATAATCATAAGACACTTTGAACTTAAGATATTTTTTCGTTTAAACTATCCGCCTTGAAAATTTTATCAAGATCGCATTAGCCATACTCAAGATAATATCGGACAAATATTTGCTAATTTACATACAAACAAACATACAAACACACTCACAAGAACATTAACAGGCGGCCTTATCGTTTAAAGCGATTTCTTCCAAGCTCTTCCTGCACTTAGTAAAATTGTTCGTATATTTGATCCCTTTAGAACTCCAAAAGAAATACCGAAGTGAGGTAAATACAGTGTTCTATCACTTACCGATACCCAATACATCAATGTAAAACGGAACAGGGCTAGACTTGTAAGAGACTAATAGAGGGGCTTTGTATATTATGTTTTGTATGTATGTATGTATGTAATGTAATAAAAATGTACTGTGATTCTACACAACTGGCCAATTATAGAACTAGTCAGTTAACAACAAATCACAGCTAGTCATAAAGACTATTAGCAGAGTGAGGGTAGTTGGGTCATGACGTCAATAAGACGTTCGAGCACCAGGCGCAATCGGTACCAATGCGCCCAGATACTGAACGCGCTTACTCTTTTATATGACTTTGATGACAGCTAACAACTGACAAGTGACATTTGCATAGAAAGATGACATTCAGAACTTGTTAAAACATGAAATTACAAAATATTTCCGGCAGACTTACACTTATGACGACCCCATTGACGAAGTGGATGTGGCAATGATCTATTGTGCCGGAAGGTGTGGATTCGATTCCCACGAGTAGAAGATTATTATGTGATGAACATTTTAATTTTCTACTATCTGGATGTATTTTATATATACTTAGTATGTATTTACAAAAAGGTATGTCTAAGTTTGTCTATCAGTTGTCTAATTTCTATAGTACAAGCTTTGCGTTAAATGTCCCTGAATATTTACTTATTTATACAGTTGACTCGCGGTTTCGCCAAATTTCCGAAGTAAATCCCACGAGAAGAATAGGTTTTTTTTTCGAAATAAAAGTGAACCTATATCCTTCTCTGGACAATATGGACGGCAAATAAAGCGTAAAACGGTAAAAATAAATTACTTTCGCATTTGTTGACCGAGTGAAGTAGAGTCAAAGTAGTAAAAACAATAATTTTTATAGTCATATTCCAATATATTGTGGTCACTCATTCAAGCTTGCAACGGGAAAAATAGCCCCTACAAAAATCCGCGTGAAACAGTATCATACGCTTTTTTGTATTCATTTCCATTAGTAGCATAATAAAATATTCAAATACAAATAAAATTAACCCACATTAATTTAACTACCTTCACTGTCCGAGAGTACAATTTAATCCAATATTTATAAGCTCTTAGCCTAATGTACTGCACTCTTTGGCTCGTTTTAAATTTACTATGCTTTTATAGCATTGTAAACTTTAATGGGTATTTTATTAATCTTTTATACTGTCACAGATGGGGACTGTAATCTGTTACGATAGTATAACATTGAAGTGGTGGGGTCAATTATCAAGATTTCCCAAAGACTCTTGCTAAAATAATTAATATGTATCATCTATACTGAAAACTGTAGAATATTTTCTCTAGTTAATTTTTTTATGTATTTCCCATGAAATTCGATAGAAAGATATTTTAAAGAAATTTTGATCGCCTCTAAAAGGAAGGCTTTCGAGGGCGCCTTTTAGGAAAAATCCGGCACAGATTCGAGGTGACAAAATGAAATAAGAAGTGAACATGCCAAAATCTATAAAATCACCCATTATTAAACCTTCCGGAAAACTTCAGGTAAGCCCCTTTTTAGAACAAAATTAATGCTAACCCAAATTTTAACTTTTATATCTTCACATGGAGAAAAAACCAATGAAAACATTTGCAACTTTAAATTTCGAATTCGAAATTATACGTTCCAAAATGAAACCGTATTTTCAAACCAGCTAAATACCATTGAAACATTTAAAATTTTAAACTTGGAATTTAGAATATCCCATTCCAAACTTAAATTGGCTAAATCCGTCCCTGCTAGAACAATACTTGTGAGATCGAGATATGTCTGCTCCGGCACGTTCTGAATAACATATAGCGCTATAAATTTAAGATGGCGGCGGACGTGAGCCAACATTTTCATATCTCTGAATTGACACCTTGACTGGCGAATCCAGTATTGGTTATTGGATTGTTTTTGTGTATGATTTGTATAGGCTCACAAATTGAAAAATGTTATCCCTGTCATAATAATTTTGTTATTTTTCTCTTTTATTTAACATAGATAATTTAACATAGATATTGTTATAAAAATAAAATTTGCACGCCTAGTATACAGGCAGAATGTATAAGGCCTTACAAAACTGACCACCTATTGTATAACTACATTTTGCAAATAAATGAATTTTGATTTTGATTTTTTAATAGTTTCGGTCCAATTCTGTTTTGTTAGTTTGCATTCTAATTATTGTATAAAATATATTTAATAATATATATATGATATAATAGATGTCAAGTCTAGTTAGATTTAATTAATAATTAATTCTGTTCCATACCGAGAATTCACTATAAAATCGCTGCTGTATATTACAAACTTTAAATGTACATTTTAATCCCTATGAACTCTAACAGACTTATCTACATACTATACGTCTGCGCTATTTTCATAAAAAGGGGTGTAATATTTTTGCTTCACGTATGAATATAATTTTTGTAATTTTCGTAATACATTCAACTAGCTGTTCCGCGCGGCTTCGCTCCCGTAGCATAATATTATATAGCCTATTTTACTCGTGGATAACGTAGCTTTCGAATGGTGAAAGAATTTTTAAAATCGGTTTATGCCCAGTTCCTATAAAAATAAAACGTGTCGTTTTGCTTACGAACAGTACAATATCCTACTAGGCGTAAGTCTAAAGCGTTTCTATAATGAACGTGACGTTAACATAACTACAAAATCTTGTTTCTGATTGGTGTTTTAGAACCGCCCGTTATGAAAACCATTCGTTTGTGTTATACTATGACGTTCTGTCGTTTATAGAAACCGGGACTTAGTAGTTTTTGAGCCTATTCATTACAAACAAAGTTTTCCTCTTTATAATATTAGTTTAGATAGACGGAAGATTATCACGACGATCCTATACTATATAATATAGTCAAATGATACTTCACAAAAATGTAAAAAAAATATTTTTCCTACATTTTACGAATTTTCATTCCTTCATTTCGCCAAAGGCCCTTATCCCTTCAAACCCTTATTAAAGGGTCCTATAGAATCAGCCCGGGTCGACGACTCTCCAAACTTTTTGTTCACAACACGAAGGTTTTTAATCAGAATATACTTACTAGTGGTTCGCCCCGAGCCAGACCTCGCGTAATGTATCAAGACTTTCCTTCATATCAAGACATTTAATTTTTCATATAACACTTGGGTATTAATCCCGCCTATTTGGACCGGCTCCCGCCCCCCTTCTTAGTAACCTTACCCTTTCTAATATTTTCGAAGAAAACCTATTGGGTCCATTTCGAAAATTCTTCATTAGAAAGCTGAATCTTCGCCGAATGACATATAGGCTGTATTATGGCTAGATAACATTACATACATACGGACTCCCGTGACCACACTCGCTGTAAAGTGCTCGAAACGTCGGGTTAAATAATAATGTAAAATTAAAGGGTCCTACAGAATCAACCCGGGTCGACGACTCTCCAAACTTTTTGTTCTCTACACGAGACCTTTTAATCAAAACCGACCAAAATAAATTATAGCTTCCACGGTGATAAAGGTTTTTTTAAAACTCGCTGTGCCATGTTTCATCCAGTTGTATCGTAAGGGTAGATGAATTAATTTACATTAATATTATTAAGATGACTTCCACATGTACCTGGCTATAAATAAAGAATAATATTGTATCAATTTCGTTGAGTTTCGAAGAATAATGGGTACATTATACATGTATTGACGATTAACTAACGTATTAATTATTATGTAACGTTTTTTGTTTTTAATAAGTAAATGAAAAAAAAATCCTTATGCGTTTAAACAAATCGTATTAGCGTCCGATTTCGAATCAAAACTATTTATTAAATAAACGAAATCGCTAAGAGAAATAAAAAATGTCCCTTCCTTCAATTCGTACAAGCCCTTTTTCCTTTATTAAAGTGTCCTATAGAATAAGACCGGGTGGACGACTCTCCAAACTTATTGTTGACAACTCGAGGGTTTTTAATCAGTATATATACTAGTTGCACGCCCCGAGCTAGCCCGTTGTAATGTATCAAGACTTTCCTATAAATAAAGACCTTTCATTTTAGATAATACACTCGGATATGTTAGTATTAGACTCGCCTATTTGGTCTGGTCCCCGCCCTCCACCTGGGTTTGTAATATTTTCGAAGAAAATCTATTGGATCGATTTCAATTTTTTTTTCATCCTTAGAAAGCTGAATCTCCACCGAATGACATATAGGCTGTATTCAAGACTAGATGACATTACATACATACAGATTTTAACGTATTAGAATACGTGTGTCGCGACCTCATTTCTACCCGTGGGGGTCGTAAGAGGCGACAGAGGGTAATTCTGCTACATAACATCTTTAGCACAGATAATATAATACTATACTAGATCTTTAGTGATAAAAGAGTGGGAGCCGAGCATTGCACGATTGGGCTAAGCTCGCACCGGTGTAATTACCACCCTCCCAGCAGACGTGAAGAAGTATTGTTCGGTGAGCCCGGAGCCCTGTATTCCCACCCTATTCCTCTTTCATCCTGTTCTACTCCTCTCCCAATTACTCATCATTATCCTCTCCTTATCCCCTCCCCATCCTTCAAGCCAGCAAGGCAACTGAAAAACTTTGATGTTGTACATGTTCATGGGCTGCAGTTAGTCACTTAACATCAGGTGAATCGCCTGCTCCGCTAGCATGCTCTATCATAAAAAAATATGATATAAAAGTTACTTTTTTACCTTCACACCGAAACTCCAAGCTTTTTGTACTACACTATGCTTTTTAATCAGAACCCGCTAAAACGTATGGCTTCGTTCCCAAATGTATACTTTTGTTTGTAGACACAGATTAAAAGTAACAGACCAATGTTTATATTTAATTTGAAATGTTACAGTCGCTTTGATGTTATATTCAGTATGTGTCGTTCTTGTTTAAATACATGTAAAAGGGAAGTTCGTTCTGCAAATATCGTCCTAGTTTCTAATAGATTTTTTTTACATATATGAAAATAATAGTCTTGTGTTTTGATGTTATATTAAGGCGGGGTGAGTCAGAAAAGCAGTATCTTTACCTACGTTTTTTTCGTTCACAATGCACAGTCAAATTCTGAAAAAAAAATGTGATTCTTCAACATATAACCGAGTCATGACGGTGCTCCGAAACACGATTACGGTAACTTCGCTGCAGAGAAAAAAATCGCAAAGATAGGTCTAAATTAAAAGATTTTTGCATAAAACTCTGATAATATTTGATTAAGGGAAATAAAAAAAATTACTAAAAAAAAAGCTTAAATAAATAGCAAGGGCGCTCGGTTAAAATATAAGAAACATATTGATGTTATAAGGGTTAAATCAACAATAATCGGTTTTCTAGCAATACAACACGCGGTCGGCGCGCCAATTTGCCTCCCTCATACCCGTTTAGCTAATGCTAGAGAGCGGACATGCCCAAATTCGCTCCGAAATTCTCGAGACGTCCATACAATAATTTAATTCACAAATATGAAAAAAATGTTTTGAAAGTAAGGATTTAGGCTAGCCACATACGGGTAATAATATAAAAATATTATGTTATGTAATATTATTTTAAGTTATTCTTTGTATTCAACAAATTTTGATAAAATCAATATAGTATTATTTTTTAGTTACCTACTGTTTTTTGGCCGAGCGAAGCGAGGTCTCAGAGTCGAGATGGCCGAGTCTCAGAGTCGAGGAGTGAGTGTTTGTATGTTTGTATGTAAGTATAAAAAGTAGTCTGACGATATATGGAGTATTGTTTATGCGATCTTGATGAAATTTCGTAGTCGAATAGTTTAGACAAAAATAAATCTTGAGTTCGAAGATGAACGAAGTCGGTAGAGGGGGTAACGAAGATAGAGGGGATCAAATAAGTGATTTTCATGTGAATATAGCAGAGTGTGGTACCAAATGAAAGGTCTTGGCTTATACATTAGAACACGAATTGTAGCTAGGAGCGAGTCACTAGTTTATATAAGTACCTCAATCGTTAAAATATAGTTTTTAACTTAGAACAAATTAAAGCCAAAACTCGTGTATGGACTACATTTTACATACCTACGCACCCAGACATGATGCATGTATCAAACGTTTATTATGATATTGTGTATTTAGTTTCGGCTTATTATGAAATTGGTAGCCATTTTTGAAGTAAAGATGGCCGCCGACATTTTTATACTCGATAGTACTATGGGTGTCGTTTTCTAGGTTCTTGGGGGTGCTTATTATGAAAATGATATTAATTTTTGAATTAAAGATGGCCGCCGACATTTTTATATTCGATAGTAATATGGGTGTCGTTTTCTAGGTTATGGGGGCTGCTTATTATGAAAATGATATTAATTTTTGAATTAAAGATGGCCGCCGACATTTTTATACTCGATAGTACTATGGGTGTCGTTTTCTAGGTTCTAAAATCTATACGTTGTTGATTTTCCAAGAATGGGTTGTACAAAAATTTTAACGATTTAGAAACGAACGTTTATAAATATCTCGTCATAGTCGTAATCTCATTCATCAAATGTCGGCGGCCATTTTTAATTCAAAAATTGATACCATTTTCATAATAAGCACTGCCAAGAACTCAAAAATTGATATCCATATTACCTAAGATTATAAAAAATGTCGGCGGCCATTATTTATTAGAAAATTGATATCGTTTTCTTAATAAGCCCAAATAACCTAGAAAAGGACACCTATATTACTATAGAATAAAAAAATACTAGCCACCAAAATTGATAACATTTTCATAGTGAACACCTGAAATAACCTGGGAAACGATACCCATATAACTTAAGAATATAAAAACGTCGGCGGCCATATAACTCAGTAGTTATATGTTCCATTACATAATAAATACTCATAAGAACCTAAAAAACGATGCATATGTTATTATAGACTTTAAAAACATGAGCCGCCATCTTTGTTTAAAAATTTTTCGTATTCAAAACATCATTAGCTGAAAGTTAAAAAATCTCTTAATGAATATAAAATATTATTAGCCTCTTAGCCTTTTTTATCACTAGTGTGAAATAAATATTTTGGAAAAAAATGACTTAACGGAATAGTGTTAGGCTAGCCTAAGTTCGTTGCTCCCTGTTTGATTTGCGTCGTTTGCAAGCGCGTAGTTGAACACGTAACGCGGCACGCGGTGTGAGGAAGCGAAGCGCTTCAAAAGCTTAGGTCTCCCACATAACAGCGCCTTAAGTATGTTCATGTTCTTATTTATTTAAAGACAGTCAGTACGTCAGTAAGTCAGTCATGCGTGCGAAGTCATGCGAAGTTCATGCGTGCAAAATCGAAGAGAAGCTGTTGAAAAGATGATAAACACAACAGATTAAAAATGTATTTGTTATCTGTGGCGCTAGTGCCTAATTTGACGCGTCTATTTAAGCCGCCATTTTGTTTGTGCCTTTTGATCGTGCAATATACGCTAGTTGATTATATTCTATTTTCCGGGTTTAATTAGGTTTCCCACAGAAGCTAGTAATAACATACTAGCTCATAATATTTTTGTGTCTATACCTAAATGAATTCATTAGCAATGCGTTTGTCCTATCTTCGTGCAGCCGCATTTCCCCTCTGACAAATGGGACGTTAATCTGACCAAGCTATGATACATGAGTTTTCATTTAGAAGCGTTTTGGAATCGCATATTAATGTGAATTTAATACTCATATTTCATAGATTAAGGTATTGAACATTTTGTTTGGAATGCGCTTATCTTTATAACGTATGAATGGATTGTAAATTTCTCATAATGAAAGGTTATCTACGGATGAACTTGACTTGTACCAAAAAGACTGGACCACTATAGCCCAAAATAGGAAGGATTGGAAGAGGGAAAGGGAGGCCTTTGCCCAGCAGTGGGACATTACAGGCTCAAAATAAATAAATAATCTACGGGTGAAACTACACTAGACACTAGCTAATCATAGATAAGTGAAAATTATTTGCATACGTTCGTCCGTTTGTCCTATCTTCGTGGACCGGCAATTCCACTCTCTGACAAATGGGACGTTAATCTAGCGAAGCTATGATACATGAGTTTTCATAGTTTCAGATTTCACCTTATTTATGGTTCGTCCAATATTCGATTCAATGAAAAATTTTGATTTCAATTGCATTTTAGGTTGAAATTTATGTCTCACAATCAAAAAATCAAAACCTTATAGCTAGAAGTTCACAATCAATTGTGATAGCAGTATCGGTTTTAAGTTTAATTCGGATCGAAACTGGCATCTCAGCTAGGTCACAAAGTGACCTGTTAAGATGTCAGTCTCTTCCCAAAGGTAGAAAAAACTGCTTATGTATATGGATACAAACCTAAGGTTATATGTAATAAATTAATCAAATGTCTACTTCATTTATTCGATAGTATTTACGATTCTGCTATAATTAAACGGCGTCTTCTTTTAATTGATCAATAACTATTTTTAGGAAATGTGTAATAGAAATAAATAATTAACTATCTTTAAAATTATCTTACAATCTTCCTAAACTATAAAAAGAATTTCTGATACAAACTTTAAGCCAATACTTTTGAACCTCTTTTACGAAAATTGCGTGGACGGAGAACCATGAAATTTGCCACACTTATAGCTTATTAGCATTTGCCCACAACTTTATTTTAATTTCGACCACTAGTTCAAATAATTTAACATTAAACAGCTGATAGGAAACGATAAAAAAACCAGTTTGTCTCATAGGTTGTATCTAATCTTACAATGTATGTAACCCATCTATGAAAATAAATACTTTAACTTATTTTTACGATAATAACTTACACGTGAAAGGTGCCAGTAAGTAACATTTTATTGCGATAAAAATCTGAACGCGAGCAAATGGAAAATACAACAAAAGTGTTTCAGCCTTTCCCAATCGTAACTGTGTTCCGAAGTAATCGAAAAGTAATAAGGATCACAATGAACGCCAGGTTTTGTGATTTGAAAAGAAAGAAATAACTTTTATTTATCATTTTATAATCTTGAATAGATGGGCCAACTTTTGATAAGACTTGCCATAGTGGTGACCATACATTTTTTTTACACCACAATCAAAGTTGACTGAAAGTAAAAATCTTTCGGAAGTTTAGAGAAAAATACAATTTCAATTGCTTTTTATGTAAAAACTACATGCATTCTGGAAATTTAAATGATTGTGGTGGATAGCAGTGCTTCTTAAGTTTCCAATACAAAGAAAAGAAGAAATATTAGAAAAATTGTGGTCATGGTAACAAAAAATGTCTGAGGAGGTGAACATTTTTGAAGCAAATCATTTTTTTTATAATTTAAAAAATAAGTTAGATTGAATTTTTATTTTATTTTTCCTGAAGTAGTTATGAGTAGGTCCACCACCTGGTGCCGTATTATCGTTGAATTTTGTTATATTATATTAGTTATACATATACTATGTCATTTAGGCCCGGTTCCTATAAACGACAGAACGTCATAGTATAACAGATACGAATCGTTTTCATCAACGAGCGGTTTTGGTAGTTATTTTAACGCCTCCTTTATTATAGATACGCTTTACACTTACGCCTAGTAGGATATTATACTGTCCGTAATTAAAAAGACACAATTTTTATAGGAACTGGGCATTAATCAACCAATTGGAAGCAAGATTTGGTGGTTATGTTAACGCTACGTTTACTATAGATAGTAGGATATTGTACTGTCCGTAAGTAAAACTCCCATTATTTAGAATAGAATAGAAAACACTTTATTGCACATAGACAGAAGAGACATACATGAAAAGAACAAAAAATAAATGCAAGTAGACGACCTTACCGGTAAAGAGCGATATCTTCCAGATAACCTTTGGATATAGGAAAAGTTAATTAATGAAATGAAAAGAATATACTTTTATAGAAACCGGGCGTAAGTGGTTTAGGTATTATAAGGTATACATTATCATACAGTATCACAGTATCTATAAAATAAAACTACATTAACTAAAAGATCTCTGAAAGGCTTAAGTATAATGTGACTAAGTTTTTGCTTACCGTTTACGAGATTTGCGCGGGTCCCACTTTCAGGGACGTTTCGATTTACCCTTTGTAGGGAGGACAAATGTCCCGCTTTTTGTTGACCTCTAAGTACCCTAGGATAATGGAAACTTTACTTGTGTTTAAAATAGTAAACTGGTGCGTACAAAAATGTTGACTGGCATATTTTCTATGAAAAGTTATATTACGTCTAGCTAAGGAAATTACTGAAGATGGTGTTCAAACCTTTTGTAATTAAATAATTAACACAGTGTAGAAAAAATACAACTGTGGAACTAGTGAAGTGTTTTTTGCAAATCAATCAAGATGCAGTTACATCAAGAGGTAACAATACAATCTAATTAATGAAAGTTGATCTTATATGAAAACCAATATCACAATTATTTGATGAATTTTAATGTACTGTTCAAATTAAATTGTTATTTTTGTTTTGAACTCGGATGTTTCGGATTTCAATATTTTTTTTATTATAATAGTGCGTTAGAAACCCAAAGTCCTATAGATACAATATATATCTATCCTATAATATATCCCTTATAGTAACTACTTGAGACAATCTGGAGATTGGCAATCCGAATCTACACATTTCGTTCTCGTGAGAGGTTGATCAAGCGAAATCCGATTTAGTTTATTCTGTTGTGTTTGGGACTTTATTTAGCTTCGTTTGAAATTGATTCATTTTTGTGGAATTAAATATCGGTAAATATATATATTCAGAGAAATTTAACACTAGGCCATCTAGTCCCAAACTAAGCAAAGCTTGTACTATGGGGACAAAATGACTGATAGACATACTTAAACATACTTTTTTTGTAAAAACATACATAATATAGATAAACACCCAGCCAGTACAAAATTGCAATGTTCAGCACATCATAATTGTTTACTCGTGGAAATCAATATCAAACCCACACCCTTCGCGGCCATAGACCATTGCCACATTCACTGCGCCAACCAGGTCGTCTTTGAATTTTTGTATTTATATGAAATATTGTGTCAGAATATGATTTGAAGACCAAAGTCCCCTTTGTTTAGTTACGTCATGTTAAATGTCCCATAATTTCTATTTTTTAGCATGTTCTCTCAATTGTCAAGTGGCCTGGCAACACAGATCACAATAAGGTATAATCTGGAAATTGGCATTCCGAATCTATACAATTCGTTCTCGTGGGGGGTTGATCAAGCGTAATCGGATTATTCTGTTGTGTGGGATATATTTTGTTATTTTAGAAATTGCGTCAATTTTGTTAGAGCCATTGTAATATTAGTTAACATATTATAAACAAGCTAACCTGCGCGGCTTCACTCCCGTAGCATAATGTTATATATAATATACTCTATAAAAATAAACTATCTCACTCGTACTTAATGAAACTTCCGAATGGCGAAAGAATTTTTAAAATCGGTCCAGTAGTCTTTGGGCCTATACAAAGTTTTCCTCTTTATTATATTAGTTTAAAAGAAAAATATGTAAAAATGTATACATATAATTATTTCGAAATGAGAAAAAATAAATATCTATATCTCACAGTATAATTCATCTCAACTACTGTAAAGGAAAAAAATAAAGAGAAATCAATCGAGTAAATGAGTATGTCTCTAATTAATATAATCTCCCGGCGGATTGGGGGAGACTCTCTCTCTCTCTACTAACTACCAGATTTATTATTGATAGTATATGTGAAGACTTATAATTGACTTTATGGTTCTAAATAAATATTTTCATTTTAATTTTTCATTTGTACCTAAAAAGTGTAGACTTTAGTGTATTTGTAGCCGTAAGTTTTCTTTAAAATAATAAAATAAAATAAATGACTGAAGGGCCGCATCAACAGTATGGTGTCGGATTTCGGACAATGATTGAGTGGACAGAAAGCAGATCGACGCTCTTATACATCATATCACTTTGATGAGGAAGGTACTTTACGCTACACAAATTAACTCTTATCGTATGAAAATAAGAGTTTATTATATAATTCTTACATAGTTTTTTATTTATCGAGTTTTTATTATATTTTTTAATTACTAACAGTGTCAAATAGTCAATTGGTGATTTAAAGAAGCCACGACAGGGTTTAAATACTTTGGAATTTAAAAACTTCCCAACGTCAAAAAAGAAAAAAAAAATAAATTAAAAAATAATATATGTATTACTACTTTATCTATAACTAGCTGCGCGCGAGGGCTTCGCTTCCGTGGGGATATCGGCATGATATTTAGTCTATAGACTACCTCGATAAATGGGCTATCTAACACAAAAAAAAATTCTCGAATCGACCAGTAGTTCCCCGTACCAATAGTTTAGCGCGTTCAAACAATCAAAATTTTCAGCTATATAATATTAGTTTAGATACTATAGTACGTTTGTATTGAAAGTGAAATAGTGTGTTTGTATTAATTAATCTTTTTTTGTTTCATTCTTCCTACAAATTCCACCTAACTTTTTGATGAGATCAAATTCGTTTCTATTTCAGCTATTCAACCTCTAAAAGTATACTATATCTCTGCATATAACTTCGGTACACAATTAGCTTCTCTGTTTAGAATGTAGGTTATATAATGCACCGATTTAGCGACCAACATGGCGACCGAGCGGAAGAATTGCACAAAATTAGCATTTTACCTCATTAATATTACATGAACTGACCAGCGAGTCATAAAGAATATTCTAGAAGCATTGTTTAATTATTTTCTTATTTTTGTTCCTAATTTTTTAGCAATGAAAATATTCAACTAATATTGAAATAGTAAGTTAGTTGCTATTTTTACGTATTCAACAAATATACTTTATTTTTCAAATAAATATTTGGGAGTATGGAGGTGTACATTGGATTATATCAGGAAACACTTACTTTTCCCGTTAGATTTTGGGAAGTTCACGCGTACGAAGCCGTGGGTAAAAGCTGGTGTTTTATACTTACGTAATTTCTATAAGATGTAACTTTTTTGGTAATACAACAACTAATTGTTGTAATATGACAGACTAATAATTATGATAATAATTTTATGACAGATTCACGGCCCTCCATTTGTACATATATTTTGTCATTGTTGTTACAACACTTATATGGAGCCCTGGTGAGAAGCCACCTGGAGTGTAATTCGGTTGTGTGGAGTCCGAGTGAGGTAAAGTACAAGAAATGCTTAGAACGAATACAGAACAAGTTT
>LQNK01003165.1:39408-58598 GCA_001586405.1 Phoebis sennae
ATACGTCACTTATTAGTTGTCATCTAAATCATATAAAAAGTAGGTGCCTTCAATATCTAGATGCATGCGTCACGACGCTATGGGCATGAGATAATGCCCATAGCGTCGTGACGCACGCTCCCTATTGACGTCACGACTCAGCTACCCTCACTTTGCAAATAATTGTTATGACTAGCTGTGATTTGTAATCAACTCGCTTTTTCTAATAACCAGTTACGTAGAATCTCTGTATATCCCTTGCGTTAAACGATGCGTTCGTTCCAAGACGTGAAATATTATGTATTGGTATGCTAGGTATAGTATGTTCGATACAAAAATTATTTATTTTATTTTATAAATTACCACGTGATAAGCAATTTTTAGCATGCCGCTTAGTCAAACCACAGCGAAAACTTTTTGCACAATTAAGAATATATAAGTATTAATAATCCTTTATTAACAATGATTTTGCCAATGCATTACTAAACCGATCCTAATTTACAATTCTCTAATATCTCATACATTTCAATAACGTTTCAATATCTATTCTATATCTTATTCTTAATCTTTCAGACTCTACTCCTCTGGTCCTGCTCTGGCATCGCATTCTGCTTAGCCATCCTCGGCATCTACTGCGATCCTCACTTCCAAATAAACTTCTACAAACACAGACTCACCTACAAAAAGATCACCAAAGACAAAAGTATCAGAGAAAGACTAGATTTGCCAGAAAACTTGACCATTTATAACGATTCTTTCACCAATGATACTAAAGCATGGTACAGGGTTAGCTTAGAATCTCCCAATACTACAGAAGACTGGAAATCAGTTAAATATGAACATACCATAGAGAAGGAGGAGATTTCAATATGGCTGCCGGTGGTTCTTCTGTCTATGGTTTTGTTTTTGTACAATATAGGCCTTGGATCAGTGCCTTATGTGTTGATATCGGATTTATTTATAGTTAATGTGAGTATAATAATAAAATGCTGTTACATTTTTAGTTTTTTTGCTAAGTTTTATAAAAATTTGTTCTAAAGGTCAGCTTTGATTGGCTAATTATTAGTGTCACTATTACAGATATTTTTATTATAAGACGCGAAATTGCAAGCTATATTTAAAACACAAATTCAAAATATTTCAATCTATGATAGTTTCCGAACCATTAAACTTAAAAAAATCAATCAATTGTTCGGTTACCACATTTAAAGAATGTGGGCTCCTATCACCCGAACGTTGTCTCTGTACTTACTTAAAAATTGTAATATAATGCTAAATATGAGAATCTTTATTCCTTTCAAACTTTGAAATAAGCTTCGGAGAGCACGTGCACGCTATGGGTTTATTAAGCCTCCTTTTTATTTCAGGTAAGAAGCCTCGCATCAAGCTTCCTCATCACTTGGATGTGGCTCAGCAACTTCCTAGTCCTCCGATACTACGGAACCATCGCGTTTTCCCTCGGCCTGCACGCCACGTACTACATCTGCTCCTCCATCACCCTCTTCGGAGCCGGCTACATCTACCTCACCCTCCCCGAGACCAAGGGCAAGTCCCAGAGTCAGATCATAGAAGCCCTCACAGGACCCTGGATTCTACAGCTGAGGAGGAAAAACGAACGATGACACACGCCAGAAGTGTTTACAATCTCTGAGAGAGAATAGATGAATTCAACGTTTTGGTCCAGTTAGATGAAGTTAGGATTTAGTGTGTTTTGAACAGCGTTTTAATGTGAACTAAGGAAAATGTAAAGATTTGAATTGGATGGTAAAAATTTAAAACTCGCGATTGTAAAAGCGCCAAATGTAAGAATATCAAAAACAGAAAGTAGCTTAAATTTTCTTTGACGTCGCCGCCACTTACTAAAGTTATTTGTAACTGAAGTTCGATTGTGAAAACTAAAAGAAGAATTATAATAAAAAATGCTGAATAAACAAATTCATCGGAATCCAACCACTTATATCATCCTCCTCGAAGATGAAGTTAGGAGTGTAGTGTGAATGTATGAAAAAAATATTAAATTCGCAATATGATATTAATTAGTACTGTCAAAAATGATAGCCAAAAGTAAAAGTACAAAAAGAGTCGATAAAGGAAATAAGAGGGTTTTGGTTAGAGAATTTGATTGGAGTGATAAAATTTGTTTTATTTTTTGTTAACTGCACTATCGTATTGGATTTTATCTGTAATGATGGATGTAATGTGTGAAATAAATAAATAAATAAATAAATAAATAAAACTGAGTTAAAAGAAGAAGGGATTATTCTAAGAGAACAAGGGAAAAGTTTGAAATATCCTGAATTAAACTTTAAGCTTCAAAATTGCAGCAGTTGTAAATTATGAAAGCAAATATAATATCAGAAAATGGTACAAAGAGAAGAGAGTTGAGAGAATATAGTAGTTTACCTTGGACTAGAGATAGATTGTAGTATGCCATCACTTATATCAAAATTACGGTATAAAAGACAAAGAGGAATAGATTCTTGTGATTTTTTTATGATTACTTACGCTTTCTTTCGTTTTTCGTTATTCACTACTAAAACTTCATCTTGGACCTAAAATTCTACCAGCAGCGCTGCACTATGGAACGCATTCGGAAAAAATATTTTTATGTTGTTAATACGTTCTTTTTGGGAATAATTTTCAAGTTAAGGCCACGGTTTTGATGAAAGAAAGTCTATATCACCGTTTAAACAAAAGCTTGAGATGTAGATTTAATAAATGGATACTGGGTAGACACGTGTCAAAAAATATAAAAATTCAGCGATCGTTCGGATAATTTGCGTTCCTATTCTGAAGACGATTCGCCGTCTGCTAGTCAATTAAAAACTATTATTAAATACAGAAGCATAGTCAATTGCTTGGGTAAAATTTTGCCACAAACTCAAGTATATTCATTACTCAATAAGCGTTTATAGATTATACAAATCACTGAATACCAGGGAAATATTTTGTTGTATGATGTTTCTAATTAGAATAGGCACGATGCTTAAATGGTTAAAAGTAAACTAAAATCTAATAGAAATTGCTATATTTTTATGTCCCTTTTTTAAAAGATCGATTATTAACAAAAAATGGTAAACAAATTGACAATTTTAACAGAAATTCAAATATCTTTGTATTGCAAGATGGCGCAACGTCGTGTCTATTCTCATTTGAAATGAGTTTGTAAATGTTGATGTTGTATCGTGTTTTACAGATATTCACAATAAATTAACCTCCATATAATATTTTAGAAAATGGATTCAGAGATAATATTACATTATAGTCTATATATTTTTAATCGGGCATAGTTTTGTGTCTGTTTATTCATAAGCTAATAATAGTTTTTATATACGTATGTCAGATATCATTATTACTAGTTAAATGTGTTAAATTTTCATATTGATCAATCATAAAGATACTGAATAAAAATCATAATAGACCTTTTAATTAAATATGTAGGTATTACATAATGTTGAACAATTTTTCTGGGTTGCATCGAAAAATTTATGATTTGTTGTTATAGATAATAGAAAAAACAACATACTCATATGATTTCCAACAGATAACTTATATTTTTTCACATGGACAAATAAGAATTATTATATTTATAAAAAGATGTCAAATATTCTAATTGTATATAAAATATACATGTCCGAATTCTCAAATTAATCATAATTAAGAAAGAATAAAATTTAAAAAGCTTATAACTTTTTAAAGCATAAAAGTTCATAACATTTGAGAATTCGATTGTAACTAAACAAATAATAAATTAGATATTAGATATAAAAATCGTGGAATTGATGTACAATTATCATAGTACATAGTAAGAATAATTGTGATTGTTAATTTAATATATTTTATAATTAAAAAGATGTAATTTATAATTAATAACGATAAAATTCAAAAGTTCAAAATATCTATCGTATGAAATCTAATATTATTGTTCTACAATATTTGGGTTTATTGTTTTTTACATTATTTGTTGTAGCATATTTGTTTATGTGTATTTGAATTATTTGTTACTTATTTTTTTTAAATAGTCTCAGGTTAATCAAAATATCGAACTACAATGTCACAAGACGTAATATGTATACAGAATTTAATAGACCAGAAACTTAATGAAGGGAAATAGGTTCATTGTTACTCTTGGTAGGCTTAGCGACAACCCGTGAACACGCACAAAATATAAAATATAATATAAATACATACAAAAAATTATTTATAATTAATTAAGGTTATAGTAAAATTTTATCGAGCCGTATTCAAAAATCTGTGAAAATACTGCAAGCTTAATAGTACAAGTACCTACCACAAAAATAGTTACAGGAGTCAAACTCCATAGAAAGCGCGCTGTAGCATCGCACACATTAACACTTTTCACCGACACGTCATCACACCTCACGCCGCGTCGCGTCGGAACAGACTGAACGTCAACCGTATGAGACACGCGTCCGTGTGTGTGCGTCGATGTAAAAAGTACATTATATTCGAGTTTATTTTGTTTACTTATTGAATAAAAATACTTTTAAAAGAATTTTAAACGCGGTTTACTATACATTCTTTTACTTTATTATTTAACCCGTTTCACTTAACGGCGAGCGCGGTCACAGGTGACTGATATGACAGTTGTTTTCACGAGTCTTTCTAAATTATGTGTAGCTACCTCCACTTATTTCCACGAAGATTGGAAAATTTGCTCGGATTCTTGCAAAGGTGACTTACAGCGTCCTCTTGTCTTTGGTATGCTTGACATGGGGGTTTTAATTTTTTAATTACTGGGTCCCAGGTGTTAGAAATAATGTATCATAAACCGTGTTTAAAATCCTTTATAAAGTATTTTTATTCAATATGGAAAATTCGTTAAAACAAACCCAAAAAACACTATTGTTTAACTTGTAATAAATTTAAAATTCGACTCGATAAAATGTATACAAATGATTGCATTTGCCCCATGTCATTTATAACAAACGTTCCAGTGGTATATATAGTGCATATTTATGGTAAACATATTTTTCTAGTCGCATTTGGATCAGTATTCAAGAAATAATATTTTGGTAACATTGTCTTAGTTTGTCAGATATTTGTGTAATAAATATGTTAAACTATTGTGATTTTATTTGTTTGATAAGTAGCTGTTCCGCATGGTATATATAGAATTATATATTATTATTTGTGGCGTGGTCTTGTTCCCGTAACATAATATAATATAGCAGGGGCCACCAAATGTCGCACCG
The DNA here is from genome assembly GCA_001586405.1 of Phoebis sennae. Lineage (NCBI taxonomy): Eukaryota > Metazoa > Arthropoda > Insecta > Lepidoptera > Pieridae > Phoebis > Phoebis sennae. The sequence goes on from LQNK01003165.1 coordinate 44,604, forward strand.
CGGTCCGTACCCGGATCGCCACCCTATTTTATGCGGGCCGTGTGTTAACCCTCCTTCTCCTGTGATATTTCGTGATTATTATATACCCCGCCTCCCTTTTGAACCTTACTTGTTAAGTGGCTGGTCCCTTCCAGACCTCAATGGTCATGTTTTTTTTTTAAACAGCCCCATAGAAAAAGTAGTTGGTGAGTCCTGTTAGCAATATGCTAATTCAGTAGCCTTGTTCAATTGAAGGTCCAACACCAAAATAAATATATTTTATTAATTGGGCTAGTAGTTGGGAAAAAGCGCATGCAAACAAAAAATCTCTTCTGCTTCATGATATTAGTGTAGTTTAAAATCAGCTACCCGCAGCTGATTTTAAACTCCACTAATAGAAGTAAAAAAAACAATTTTATTTTAAACATTTATTTTTTCTAAAATATAATAAATATCACATTTCATAGACATATTTTATTTAGTTAATTTTTATATGACTAATACAAGATAATTAAAATGGAATTTCAATATGCGTCGTGGTTTTGCGGACTACCCTCAAAATTAACAACAGTTAACTTTTAATATAGAATTTGACTGTTGTCTTCAATTATGAATGATTATCATTAACCTCATAGAATTGGCATTCATTCAGATCTATCAGAGAATTTTATGGAATGAAATTTTCTCAACTTAAGTTATATTTTAAAGCTAATAGGAGATTCATCTTGCAAATAATCAGATAGAGGAGACAATAGTAATTAAAATAATCTCTATCGAGCATTTCTCGAAGTATGAGCAAATTCTAAGCTTTGTGTTGGTAAAACAATTTGAAATATTTTTTTATAAACATGAAATAAATAAACAAAAAAACAGCAAAATTCAGCCTAACTAACAAAATGTTTTACAATTTAATAGGCTCGTTTTATAAATAAACCAACCTATTAACTACACTACTTTTACCTAATCTGAGCATAATATATTAAATCATATGATTTTTTACAACAAATATACATTTATAATTTTTATTTGTAACTTTATTACTTAAGGAAAAGTACTCTTAAAACTGTGGATAGAAAATTTACTTAAAGAAAACTTTCGCTCATTTTCGGAAAGAAAGACAGCATTATAATTTTTAAGAAATCCAAAGCCTCACCCGGAATCGAACAAACTACAATCTTCTTAAATTACAAACTTTACTTTTTTAATCGATCGGTAGGGCCAACAAAAATAAAGGCATGTTTTCTTTGAGTTAATTCATCTCTACAGTATTAATAGTACCTTCCCTTCAAGTGACATTACGAAACCACCCTATATTCTGTTAACAAAATTACCCTTTTTCCAATTACAGTCATAGTATGTGATATGTCTCGGAATTCCATACATAATGTATAGTCATATTTTTATATATTTCCTAATCTCTGCAAAAACAAACTCACAAACCACAATATAGGAATTTCTGAACTAAAAAAACTATTGTATACACTTAAAACTAAAATATCACAGTCTAATATTCCCCTGAACTATATCGTCGTACAATTTCTGAGTTAGAGGCACATATTTGCCAGTTTTCTGGTCCAAAAAGTATAGAGGATCATTATGAGTATTCTTATTAAACCCTTGTTCGACTAATTCTTTCTTTTTTAACTTAAAAGTCGCGGTTAGAGGTGGTTCTGGTAGGATTCTGAGGAATAAAGGCCGGGCGTATACGGGTAAAGATGTTTTCAACCCTGAGGCTAACGACTCAAGGTCTATTTTCTGTTGAGGGTCTGCGATCGCTGCCATACCTGCTCGGCCTTCCATGTTCGGTATCTGAAAGATATTGGATGCATATATTGTAATAATAAGAATAATAATAATCTCAAGCAAGTTTCCGCAACTCGACGTAAAGTGCCAATTTTGCGTGGTATATGGATGAGTATTGTACGAGCAAATAAAAAATGTGATAAATAAAAATATATGATGGTTTTATACATACAATACAATGTTACATACTAAACTAAGAATAGATTATAAATTTTAAATAGTTGTTAAAACATTTTTGAAATAGGATTTGTATTTATCTTTTTTTAGTAAAACAAAACATGGTCACAATATTTATTTCTATCACACATAAAAATTGGTAAAAATATTTAAAAAAATTGCACACATGATTTTTCAGAATTTACACCTAACATACTTTTATCTTGATTAACTCAAATACAATTATTATAAGTAGGTTAGAAAAAAGTACAATCCAAATAAGGTATTTATTTATTTATTTATATGTATTTATGACGAATTAATAAAGAAATACACTCACAGTGACTCCATAAACGACAGCATCCTTGAGTCCAACCAAATTGCTGATAACACCTTCCACTTCTGCAGTAGAGACGTTTTCCCCACGCCATCTTAAGAAAATATATTGTTAAATATTGGATCATATTTGATCATAATTCTACATAGAATTTCTTCTTTTAAACAAGATAAATAAATAACAGTTTAAGTCATAGATTCTACAGACCTCCTAAGCAAGTCAGATACAGAGTCATGGATGATAGAAATAAAATGTAATTTTTTTTTTCTCTATAAAAAGTATTATAAGTAGAAAGTATTGATCGGCATATCCCAGGTGTTGAAGTAACGATTACCTAGTACTCGTTACTTCAACACCATTTTCAGTACATTTTTAATTATTGCCTTTTTAGTACTAAAACTTACCTAAAAGTATCCCCTGTCCTATCCTTAAAGTACAATTATCCATAATTATCCATGACCAGTATATCCCCGCTGTTGAAGAAGCAATGTTCTAGTAACCTAACATCACACCCAATTTTTAATTATTGCCTTTTTATATTAAAACTTACCTAAAAGTATCCCCTGTTCTATCCTTAAAGTAGAAGTATCCATAATGGTCCATGACCAATATATCTCCGGTGTTGAATTAGCAATTCCCTGGTTCCCTAACACCACTTCCCATTTTTAATTATTGCCTTTTTTAAGGTTAAAGCTTACCTAAAAGTATCCCCTGTTCTATCCTTAAAGTAGAAGTATCCATAATGGTCCATGACCAGTATATCCCCGCTGTTGAAGAAGCAATGTTCTAGTAACCTAACATCACACCCCATTTTTAATTATTGCCTTTTTATATTAAAACTTACCTAAAAGTATCCCCTGTCCTATCCTTAAAGTAGAAGTATCCATAATGGTCCATGACCAGTATATCCCCGGTGTTGAAGTAGCAATCTCCTGGTACTCTAACATCCCGCACCATTTTCTTCTCTGACGCAGTTTTGTCTGCGTACCCAGCGAAGGTTAGGATCGCCTTTTTTGGATCTATTTTGCCTAGGAGTAACCCTGGTAATAATAAAAACAAAATTTATTACATAGATTCTGTAAAAGTATTATTATAGTATGTGACTTCAGTTATGTTGAAGCTAACCGTCCACAGTATTGTACGTATCGTATTTCGTGGATACAATTGCGTCCACTGATACACATTTTCTATACGAACAGATTTATCGGATCTTTTCGATTAAATTTTAACTAAATTTAATTTAAGGCGTAACCGTTAATATATGAACTGGATTTCAATGGAACTTCAAATTATTTATTAATTTAACTTATTAAAAAACCAATCCCATATTTTCAGTTTAGAGAAAACTTTATTAACGAAAAATAAATGGCCACCTAAAAGTTAAATGTTATTAAAATTTAAATGTGTATTGAATATGTTAGTCTCAGTTCGTCTTTTATGATATTAATTTTGTTTTCAATTGTAATTAAACTAATTTTAAGATTAATATTGTGACGATATAAAACAAATGTTTATAATTCCATGATACAAACTATAAACTGCCGAATATGATAAATATTAGTGCCATTCCTAAAATCAAAAAAAAAATCCTATTAACTTTAGTACATTATACTTAATGGATTAATCAACATTCCTCACCAGGTTCATGAGGCCCGCATGTGATGCATCTACCGTTGTCGTCTCTGAGGATTTCACCAGTTATTTCGTCACATCTGAAAGAATAATAAAAATAGTGTTCTATAATCATTATACGGCTTAAAACAACAACGGCTAAAAAACATTATTTTTGAAAAAATCTTACATATTCCAACTGTGTTAAAAAATACTTCCAAGTATTTTAAACACGGTTTCATAAACATAAGAAAGAACATACTATACTCCTACTTTTCCATACAATAGTCATACTTACTTGACTAGCGTGAGAGGGTATATAGATGACACCATGCGACTGAGGAAACCAATAGCGCCTACTTTGGAGTCTAGGTTTACTGAAACAGAGAATTCATATAAAGGTAAATAAAAGAATAGTGCCAAAGTTTATACTGATGAGCTTATGCTTCGCTCATCCCAGGGGGCGGTTCCTTACAAATTATTAAATAATTAGGGTCAAAAAATCTTTTTACAGGAAAACTTATATTAATTGCTATTGCCGTCTGTAGCCCCATAGAATTCCAGAAGTCTGTCCACATATAACTCCTTTACGAATTTCTCTGAGATCTGAGCACGGAGGCCGTTGCCGAAGATCACTTGCACTTTATGTGATTACCTGTATACCCATACTATTCCATTCCCGTGCTGTTCTACTCCACTCCCTTCCTATCATTAATCCTCTCCTCTCCCTCCCCCTTCCTTTAAGGCATCTGCGACACTTTTATGTTGCACATATTGTAACTCTTGTTCTAAAAACACATATTTAAAGAAATACTCACCTACATTGCTATTACCCTCCGTAGCGCCAAAGAACTCCAGAACTCTGAACCACATTGAACCTTCTCACGAAATTTTCCAGACCCTGTTTAATCTGTGTTCCTAGTACACTAGTTCTAAAATCACCTATTTAGAGAAAAACTGACCTAAATTGCTATCACCCTTCGTAGCGCCAAAGAACTCCAGAACTCTGTTCACATTGAACCTTCTCACGAAATTCTCCAGATCCTGTTTCATCTGCGTTCCTAGTACTCTAGTTCTAAAATCACCTATTTAAAGAAAAGACTCACCTAAATTGCTATTGCCCTCCGTAGCCCCATAGAACTCCAGCACTCTGTCTACGTTGAAACGCTTCACAAATTCCTCCCAGATCTGAGGTCGGAGGCCATTGCCAAAGATCACTTTGACGTTATGTGCCTTGTCCTCGGGTGCGGGAGGCACTGCGAGGAGGTAGCGACATATTTCGCCTATGTATTGAGCTGCCTAAAAACATGTTTCAAAATTCAGATAGAGTCAAACGGATGTAGAGCTCCACCGTAGCGCAAGTAAATTAGGGTTTAACTGGAAGATAGCTATAATCTTGTAAAAACCTTTGACACCTAAAAACTTAACTCAAAAACTACGTATGCTGTCCGCATCTACTGAAATTACAAATAGTTCGTTTTCTATCCCTTTTATAATAATTGTATTTAATAATTCTTTAATGTTATATGTCTCATTACGCCTTAGGGGCCGTTCAAATATTATGTAAGCAGATAATAATATAACTTTCAGTTACTTAACAAAATGTTGGGATTTATTAATACTTCATATTACCAGTTAAAATTTACCGTGCATTTATGCTTCACAATATCCTTCCAATAATTACTAGCCGAGAACTTCTTCCTCAACGCAACAGTACACCCCAGTACTATACATTGTCCAGCCCCAAGAACACCTCCAGCTGTATGGTGAAGGGGCAATGGGTCATAGATGATTTCGGACGAAGAGAGCTGCCCGGAGTTATGGACTCCTAGTGGAATGAGGAGGTATCTGGTGAAAGATAGACAAGTTTATTCCTGAAATCTTTTAAAAGAAGATGGATAAAAACAATTGATGAATCTAGAAATTATTTTTTGATCAGTTAAAAGCTATGTTGATTATTTTCATAGTTTATCGACATTCATGTCTAGATGACAATGTAATTCATCATACTAGATGTCAATGTATATTAAATCCCAGTGTATTGTACTTTGTCCAGCCTCATGGACACCATCAAAAGCACATCCTTATCAAAAGAACATCTTCAATACTTGAAATGTCCGAAAGTCGAAATTTCAAACAGAGAAACAAATTCAAATGTCTCGAAAGCTTTTTCACGGAACGTAAATGTAACTTATTTTATAGCTTTTGAAGTCTTTTAATACAATCTGCAAGGAATCGGGTTTCCAAAAGCCCTATAATTTCCAACCAGTTTAACGGCCCGTTAGAGAGACAGGAATAAAGCTCTACGGAGTTATGTACTCCTAGTACAATTTAGATGTATCTTGAGGAAAATACAGGAAAAAAATAGTTATAATAATAATAGTTGTAGTAGGTAATAATAATTATTTAATAAGTAAGTGTATGTATGAAAATATTTTCTTAAAGACAATCTTAATTTTTTAGGCCTTTTAAATAAAAATAAAAAATGTGCCAAAGTATACTTTACCTTATATTAGTAATAATAGCAGCCTTAGGAAAGCCAGTCGTCCCACTAGTATAGATATACAATATCGTGTCCCTCGGTTTCGCTGGTTCCGGATCAGAATACGTCTCAGTGGACATTTCCGTTAATTCTGAGGATAACGGAATCGTATCCTGGACTATTTGTGCCGATTCCCGGTCGGGAGAATTGAACTGGAATAACGGGATGTCTGGAATCTCGTGCTGGATTGATTTTATGGCTGAAAAATTGAATATTTATTAACCGACTTATAAAAAGGGATGTTATCAGTTTTGTATGTATGCAATATTGTTGAAATTGGATAACAGTAGAGTGTACACAAGTTCATAATCTAAATGTGTATTTGTATATAATATGTATGTAATCGTAATCGTAATGTACCCTTCAACTTATGGCACCATTGATATAGTAGGGAACAGTTTGAGTCTCATTAAAATTGGTCAAGTAGTTTCAGAGATATAGATAAATTAAGATAATATAATTAAGAAATCGGATCTATTTTTTGTAAATTCTTATTATTTTAATTGCAAATAAAGTTGTGGCATGGAACTATACAATAATTCTTGTATTTTTTTTTATATTTGCAAAAATATTCTTCCAAATTTTAATATAATTGCAGTGAATTAATTTTTAGAAGTCGGAATTATTCAAAAACAAATGTAATTTTAAATTTTGATCATTAAGTCAAGGAAATTATTTAACATATTGTTAGCCAGTAACACAGTATTAAAATACGACTAATGTATCCACTATTACCTGAGTTTTATGTATGTTAAGTAAAAATATATCTTTTTGTTTACAATTTACAACCAATTCAGGTTATAATAAAAACCATTTTGCCAAATTTGGCTTGTACAACATTAGTGGAAAAATTTTAGATTCGTTCCTACTCGTGTAGTCCAATTGAACCGAATCTAAGGGTGCCCTTGGCAGTCAAATCGTCTGTTATCCAATTAGAGCCAATAACGGGAATAAAGGAACCCATGAATATCCTGTGATAAAAGATAACGATTGGTGTAGGGGCCTTATGCTGTGCGTCTACATTTCGTTACAGATTCATTATTGGTATAGAAAATGCGATCCGTACGGTGCAGACTAGTGAACGTAAAGTTTTAATTTAATAGAGTCCTAATGGAAGTTGTACCCGACTCTCCCATACACTACTGGACATTGGCAGAATCCTTTATACAGAGGGAAGCCATTTTAAAAGAAATTGTAATACCCCGTGCTTCGGAGACTATGTAAAATAGTCGGTCCTGTGCCTGATCTCTCGCCATCGGATTATAATAATAATAGTATTTATTTATTTCAGGGACAGGATCCATAGATACAATACCGTAACAAATTTACAATTAAAAATATATAAAAAAGCTAGGTTACAATTTGTATCCATGACTTACGGCCGTTTTCAATAATGTATTAAAGATTATACATAGATTGTTATCTCAGATTATATGACGTAAGATTGACAAAAGTCATAGTAAAGGCTATCCGTCGATAGGATATTGAAATCAAAGTAGGAGTAAATAGATTTTGTCTAACTTTAGTAAGCAAAACAAGAGATAGATAGAATATTGAAAATGGCCGTTAAAGAGCCTGGAAGTAGTCTATCTGCGAGACTACGTATACAGTGTTCTTAAACTGGCAACTCTGCATTATGAGAGTGAAGGAATAAAGTGCAGGTGTACTGTTTGCACACCTTCTTGTGCACTATAATATCCTGAGTACCTGGCTGATCTCTATTGCGATTCACTATGACCGCTATCAGTCGGGAACGCACAATTACTGTAACAAAGCGATATAAAACAATAATCAATTACCTTCAGACATTTCATCACCAAACACAACCGCCTTGCACCCAGCGATCCTCAAGCAATAGATCAGTTGAGCTCCCCTCAAGTTGGTATTGACCAGGGCTGTAGTGACTCTCAACTTGGCCAGACCGAGCCAGAGGAACACGTACTCTGGTTGGGTTTCCATGAAGAGGGCTATCACTTCACCTCGTTTGAAGCCTTGCCGCTTGAAGTACCAGGCTATGCGGTTACTGAGCTCGTCGCCCTGGGAATTATATAATAAATAAATAATTATTATATGACTAAACTCTTACTGGGATAATTGTTCACCTAAATTTAGGGGGGAAATTATTGTTATGCTAGACGTCCACATATTGGTAACGTACGCATCCGACGCATCTTATTTGACGGATCGTAATATTCTTTGTATAGAATGTGCAGTCCACTGGTCTGCAACGTACATAACGCATTTTCTTTATAAATAAATAATATGCGTACGATGCCGATATGATAAATAAATAATATGTGTACGATCTGTGGACGCCTAGCTTCAAAGATCGATCTTCAAAAAGAAGGTTTTCAACTTGTTATATTTTTTTCAGTTTATTCTAGCAACAATTTCTTTTTTTCCCGCTATCTGACAAAAACCAGGAACAATTTTTTATATGGTTGTTCCAAAGCGATGCAATAATATCAAAACACTTAAAAAGCTAAATACTCAAAACATCCGATCACACTTAAGTCAAGTTTTTTTGAAAATTGTGTCACCCTTCCCTGCCAAATGTTGACTTAAATTCAAAAGAAGATTCTAACCTCACGAAAAGTGATGATAGCTCTATCCTCTATCACAATGGCTATATTGTTCGGCGACATCTTGGCCACCTACTTCCAACGGCTAACCACGGTGGTACCACACTTCTCCTACAACCAGTTCTTGAACATGACACATATTTTGCTAGGATAACATATACTGACCTCTCTAAAAGTGATAGCTCTATCGTCCATCACAAAGGCTTTCTTGTTAGGCGCCATCTTAGCTACCTTCTCCCATCGACTGACCACAGTAGTACCACACTTCTCCCACACCCATATCCTGAACATAGTAGCTAGGAGTACCCGTAGACCACTGCAAAGGGAAAGTACTATTACGCTACTAATTTTAAAATTACTTTTTAATGTTGGTAATTTTGTAAACAATCAACACTCATAGGTTGAATTAAGAACCACATAAGTATTGGGCTGTATGTAAAATTATACCAACTAAAAAATCATGAAAGGACTGTTCAATGTCCAATTCAATGTGATTTAAGAAATATATTTGCATTGATGAAGTTGCGAGTAAAAGCCATTTAAATTAGCTACAATGTGCCATTATGCAATCATGATGCATGCAATGAATTAACCTTGTCATTCAATCCTAAAGGGAATGTTATGTAACTGTTAACTATGCATAATAAGCTAACTCCTAGATAATTCTGATCGCCTGGTAATTTTCTTTTATTACAAAAGTAATCAATTGTTAATTAATTAATAAATCGATTTTTCTTAATTGTATAATAATTGTTATTAGACACAAGAGAAGTGCGAAAGAGTCTTTACAGTACTGCTAATAAATAAAATCACAATAAATTAATAAATTAAAATACGAATACTACAGCGTAGTAATAATGATAACATAAACATTTACAATGAGATAATTGAAACGAGTTCATTGATCGATTCCTTTATAAAATTGAACGTAAAAAATAGTCTATAGTAGAAAAAATATATAAAATGATAATACGTCAAATGTACTAGAAATATTTACTTTATTAATACAATCAGTTTAACTTCTACGATTGGATACTATTGGAAAAAATATTATGTTTACCGTAGGTTTTTTCTCTTATTTCAAGAAACTTTTGATAAACAATTATAACGTCTAATTTACTTAACTACACACATTACTACTGCAGAAGACCTGTGATTAAATCTGCAATAAAATTAACTAAATTATGTCAAATCAAAAATCGTATTCAAATTAATTTATGACGTATATAAGAAAGTCTGGACGTGATGTCTTGCCTTTAATAATAACTTTATACAAATTCGGTTATCTAAAACTATGAGATGTTTTAAAGTATGACAACTGCATCCTAAATATGCCATGTAATTTTGAAAGTGAGTTTTTAACCTCTTTCTCTCAGTTTAAGTAAATAGAAATAAAATGAGTGAGTAAATATTATAACTTGAGCTTTTCAGCTTTTTTTTATTTGTGTTTGTGAGTCATAAATAAGTGTATATTATTTCTTTCAGAGTACGAAGAAGGACATAGGCTATCACATCCCAAAGAAGAACTATTAATATTGCCTTGGGGTTTATATATGCGATTTACACTAGTAAAAAAGCCATTTTACCTCTCACGATGCCCCAGCTATCAATCACAATAGCCAAGGTTAGGTCCATACACCGGACGTGGCCTATTATATCAGGATAGGGTAAGAGGTGTCTCCGCAATTGAATGATTGGCGTTGCATAACTATCGTTCTCGAATTTTGCATTTGGTTCAGGGGGTAAAGTTCAGTCCTTAACGAATTTTGTCACATACTAGCTGTTCCGCGGGAGAACGGTCCCGTAGCGTAATGTCTATAAATCACCTATACCTACGTCACTCAGCTATACCATGATGTAATTGAAATCGATTCAGTAGTTTTTGAGTGAAAGCATTAGCAACACATATACAAAAACACGAATGTTTCCGCTTTCATGGTAAATCGCTTTTTATCTCTGTCTCTCAGACTAGTCCCATTTTCTTTTCAATGATTAGTTTACAATTGCTAATTTTCAATGCAAAGCCAAGCAATTATTACTTGAACTAACGGCAATTATTGCACACAAACAAATAAAATCACGATTGTAGCAGAATTTCTTCCGCAAAAACTGCAAACAAGGGAAATGACGAACGAACAAACATAGCGAACAAAAGCGGACTTTGCACCCGCAAGGTACCAGGGTACAATGAGTTATTAGGAGTCGCGACACTGGAGAACTTTGCGATATTGCGTGAGATAACCCATGTATAAGCCCATTGTAGTAATATGTTCCAAATTCGATATTAAGAGCGACCACTCCGGTGAATTTCCCATACAAACTCTGCTAGCTGATCTTGACGTTGGTATGCAAGTTTCATAGGATATTTTGCACGAATAATAATTAAATACTCTATATGTATGACTAATCGACAAAGAAAAATAATGTTTATTAGAAACCTCTTCTGTATTAGCCTCCAAACTTGAGTTTTTTTCACAAATTTAAGCCGAAATTTGGGCGTTCATAATTAAATTAATAATGTATTAAATCAAAATTCAAAATCTTACCGACCTGCACAGTTTAGTGACTATTTTTTATAATTAACGCTCCTTTTGTAACTCATATAAAGAATAGCCAAAAAATATTATAAGCTTGGACGTGTTTATCACATTTCCGACGTCCAATTTTTCGATAGATTCTAGCGGCATCTCGCTTGCTTTTCGTCGCCCGCCGGGTGGGATCGGTGTGACTCGTTTGGGGCGGGGCATCGTGGGAATTGAACGAAGCTCGGCGCATGAGTGTAATTAGTAGTGACTTGATCTTGTTCAAGTTAGCATGTATTGAAATGTTTGATTTTGGACATCGACTTAGCTGCAAGCCAGGACGGATAACGATAAAGCATATGTCTATACTTTCTAATTATGTATAATTATACACGACAAAACAGCATACCTATAAACGGTCAAATTATTTTATCTATTTAATTTAATTTACATAGCATACGATTAGCATTAAAATAAAAAAAATGCTTAAAGGATATAAGTAAAGCTGTTGAAAAAAATATTGTTGTACGACTTAACTTGTATATATTTTGTATCTTGTTATGTTTTACGATCATTAATTTAAATTTGCAATTAAATGATTAAAAAAAGATAAAATCTTAAAGCGCAAGCAGCAAAGCTATCGCTTCTTTTAATATTAATTTATAGCTTACATAAAGTTATATATAGGATAAATCAAGTAAAATTAGATCTTAGGTAGTCTTAACTGCCTAAAATAAGTGCAAACAACTGAGAATGATAATAATATGAATAAGAGTCGTATTAGTATTTATGTGTGTTTATTAGACTCCAATTGGAAATATTGCTGAATAATTGTTTATAGACTGATTGTATTTTATTGTACTTGGGATTCCAGGCAACCTACTCCTCGAATATAATTTGTTTATTTTAGTAACACTATCTCACTTTCTAGCTACATTCAATTTATAAAAATATGGTTGATAATAATTACATTATATAATAATTGAAAATCCATTCGTTAGTTTTAGAGTTTAGTAGACTCTTCAGTTTCCGTAACAATCTTTTTGCTTGTCGAGTACTCAATGACTAAGGAGTTATATTTTTTTTTCAAAAATAATTGTACGCATTTTAAAGCAAACCAAATTTTGGTATAAGTTATTTTTTCTATTTTATCGGAATAATGTTTATTACTTATAATTTTGAATAAATTATAATCATCTATTTCCTGCATATGCAGCTGAGAGCGCGCGTCGCTTCAATTACTAACAGAAATATTATGCTACTTCCACCCCTAGGTTCGCTCGCTCGTATTTGGGCAATTTATATAAAACCATAACGCATTGTACATCCAAATATTCCTCAGAAATGACACTATCCAAATATGAAAACTATTCAAAAATCTATCCGTTAGTTTTAGAGTTTAGTGGTCTCATCAAATCCCGCAACAATCTATTTCCTTGTCGAATACTCAATGGATCAAAAATTATTTTTTTTTCATAAATAATTGTTCACGTTTAAATGCGATTTTCTATTTCATTGGATTGATCTTTATTACTTTTAACATTGAATATATTATAATCGTGTATTCCCGCGTATGCAGTTGAGAGCGCGCGTTGCTTCAATTACTAACAAAATTATTATGTTCCGTCGACCCGTAGGTTCGCTCGCTCGGATTAGAGCAATTTACATAAAACCATAACTTATTGCACATCCAAATATTCCTCAGAAATTACACTATCTAAAGGTGAAAACCGTTCGAAAATCTATTCCCTAGTTTTGGAATTTTGTGGACTCTTATCACTAAGGAAATATATTATTTTTTTATAAATAATTGTTCGCATTTTAAATCGATCCAATTTTCGGTACAATTTATTATTCTTTTTTATTGGAATGGCTTTATTACTTTTAACTTTGAATACATTATAATCGTCTATTTCCTGCGTATGCAGCGGAGAGCCCATGACGCTTCGATAACTAACAAAAATATTGTGTCCGTTCTAACCCTTGGATTTGGGCAAGTTACATGAAACCATTACGCATTGTACATCTAAATATTCGTCAGAAATCACACTATCCATAAGTGAAAACCGTTCGAAAATCCATTCGTTAGTTTTAGAGTTTATTAGAGTTCAGTTCTCGCAACGATCTATTTCCTTGTCGAGGTTTAAATGGCTAAGAAGTTATGATTTTTTTTCACAAATAATTATATGCAGTTTAAGGCGATCCAATTGTCCGCATAGTCTATTTTTCTATTTTATTGGAATGTTCTTTATTACTTTTAACTTCAAATATATATTATAGTCGTCCATTCCTTACGTACGGAGTTGAAAGCGCGCGACGCGTCAATTACTAACAAAAAGATTGTTAGTTTCACTCGTAGCTTCGCGCGCTCGGATCTGGGCAATTTACATACAAATAAAACGAATTGTACATCCAAATATTCGTCAGAAATCACACTATCCATAGGTGAAAACCGTTCGAAAA
>LQNK01000394.1:14848-30736 GCA_001586405.1 Phoebis sennae
AGTATTTCTTGTGTTTGTTTTAACGCAAATACTTTCGACGGGCTTATTTTACGACACCGTGTATTTAATTTTTTAGGGGGGGAGGGGGTACCAAATTACTAAGATTAGATTCGGATCGAAATCTAGAAGTTTTCAATTAAGACGATGCTGGCTCAATTTCGACTAAAAACTCTTTAACTTGAAGTAATTCTTGTAAATAGCGAGTCCAGTGTTGTGACTCCTTTATTTTAAAGTTTTAGCGAACAACACCTCAATCTCCCTTCAAGAACCATTTTAATTTAGCTTCTTCTACAGTCGTTCTCTTATAGTTTAGGATCGTGACCGTTAGCTGCTTCAATAGACTGTCTCTCTGATATGGTTTTCTGTTTGATGAAGGGAACTTCTAACTGCTTAGACACCTGAACAAACCGTCGCGTTGGATTTTTGTCTGTGTCTAGCACGAATAATAAATTAGCAATAACATTTCTTACTAATCATTCCTCAAATAAAGCAGGTTCTTGAGTTTTTGCTACATAAGGAGCCTGAGTTAAATATATCTGTGTTAATGATTTAATTTGTGAAGGTAAATGTAAAAAAAAAAATTATTTGAAAAAAAATCTTCGTTCTGCTGGACCTGTAAAAAAATTGTATTTGAAAAAAAAACTTCGTTCTGCTGGACCTGTAAAAAAATTGTATTTGAAACAAAAAACTTTTCGTTTTCTAGGACCGCAACACATTCCATCGGTTCGACAAGTTCAACGCGAAGTACAACCCCATCGGTGAGAGCAGGCTCAGGGAGGTGTTCCTCAAGACGGACAACTATATGAACGGGAAGTACTTCGCTAGGATTATTAAGGTTAGTTAAGTAAACTCTTATGTTATTAATTTTGCAATTTAGACCATTTCCAGTTTTTACAAGATTCATTATTTTAATTTCGTTCTCCGCAAAAGTGATAATTTTACTGCGGTGGACAAATGTTTTGAAAAGATTATTGATTGGAACAAATTTGGTATTTTTGTAGCAGTTTATTGTATCTTTGTAACTCTGACTGAACTGTTCTATCAAAATTATTAATAAAGATTTTTAGAATCCAATCCTATCAGAGCGATCGAAAGGAAACATAATTTAAAGGGAGTAGAAGATAGTTTTCAAAAGTCACTATTGACTATACAAGTTATTCATAAAATGTTTGTGAAAAAAACCTAGTTGGGAATAGTTCAAAAGCGAACACGATTTGTTGTAAAATGATTACAATTGTTTTCTGCTTTTTTAATTTCAGGAAGTAGCCTCAGATCTAGAAGAGAGCAAGTACCAGAACGCTGAGCTACGTCTGTCCATATACGGCAAGAGCCCCAGCGAGTGGGCCAAGCTGGCCAAGTGGGCCATACAGTACCACGTGTACTCCAACAACGTGCGCTGGATCATACAGATCCCTCGCCTGTAGTGAGTATTCAATAAGTCAAAGTCAAAGTCAAAGTCGAAACGTTTATTTTCAAAATCGGCATCTGTTGAGGCGCTTTTAGAAATATTTTTAAAAGACTCAGTAATGTATTTTTTTTAGTTAGCTCCTTTCGAAAGGAAAATTACACGTGCTCTGTCAATAACTACGAAGAAGTGAAATGTTTTAAAAATGTGTACTTACTCACATAATATATATTGATATTTGAGGATATCTACGTTTGAAAATTGTGATTAAATAATACTTTGTATTTTTATGTTCGTAGTGGGCCAAATCAGTATATTTTTTCTTCGAAAAATTGTGTTAATAATATTTTTGAATTTCAATAATTATTGTAATTGATGCTAATATGTCTATATTATTTACAAAAGAAAGTATGTTCAAATATGTCTATCACTTGTCTAGTTTCCATAGTACAAGCTTTGCTTAATTTGGGACTAAATGTAGTGTTAAATGTCCAAGAATTTATTCAATTCAATAATTACTAGGACATTTTCAGCACAGTAAAAATAGGATCATAATATTTAAATCTTTGCTCTCTTTCAGTGATATCTTCAAATCGAACAAGATAATGAACAACTTCCAGGAGTTCCTCAGCAACATCTTCCAGCCGCTGTTCGAGGTCACCAACGACCCCAACAGCAACATGGAGCTGCATAAATTCCTTACTGTAAGTATTCCTTATTCTCAGAGTCGAGATGGTCGGGCGGTTGTATGTTTGTATGTAAGTATGAAAAACTTTGTCCGACGATAACTTGAGTATCGTTTATCCGATTTTGATGAAATTTTATAGACGAACAGTTTAGACAAAAGAAAATGTCGAGTTCGAAGATGAGCGAAATCGGTGAAGGGGGAGGGGTTAAGGCGATTTTTGTATGAATATAGCCGAGTTTGGTATCAAATGAATGGTCTTGATGTATTACAATGCGAGGTCAACCTCGGAGCGAGCTACTAGTTTAAAAGATGGATGATTAAAGAATAACATTTGAATGAATGAAATGAATGAGCCCTTTGGAAATATTTATCACATTGTAGGCCTAAATAAAATACATCATATTTTAAAGGTAGAAAATTTTTCTTTTCATATGTGTATCAATATTGTTTAAGACAATTTTTTATTCGGTCAATTTTGCCTTTATGATCGTGTCCAAATTTAAGGAACCGTCATAAAACTATGGATATGATAAATCTCTATCTTCTTACATAATCTTTTTACATGATTTTGGTAGTTTTTATATGAGACAAAATTAGTTTTCTTTGTATCTTAAACAAAAATATTTTATTTGCCTTAGCACGTGATCGGCTTCGACAGCGTGGACGACGAGTCGAAGCCGGAGAACCCGATGCTCGACCCCGACGTGCGCGCGCCGGCCGCCTGGGACGACGAAGAGAACCCGCCCTACGCGTACTACCTGTACTACATGTACGCTAACATGACCGTGCTCAATCACTTCCGCAAGTATGTACTTGTATTTTTAAATGTAATACATGTAATGCTATAATATATCAATTAAACAATAGATATGTGTCACGGTTGACGATTGTTAGAAATAATGTGTGGAAAAATGTTCAGGCGCTGCGCAAGGTTCAATGTTTGGTCCCCTTTTATTTCTAATATACATTGATGTGAATTTTATTTGTTATGTATTCATTTTTATCAATATTATTTATTTTTACTAGGGAACAAGGTTTAAACACATTTGTGTTGCGGCCTCATTGCGGAGAAGCAGGCCCGGTACAGCATCTCGTGTGCGGGTTCATGCTGGCTGAAAACATCTCGCACGGTCTGCTTTTGCGGAAGGTGAGTACAGTGTGTTCCATGGCGAAAGAAGTGATCAGAAAAGTTTTGTGATTTTTAAACTCTATTACAAAATAATAAGTTGATAAAAATTTGAAATTTCCAACAACTAACAGTTGCGGCATTTTCAACGTGGTACTGTTTGCAATTTAGATATTTTCATTTGAAAATCAGAGGATTGCACTTGATTAAGACTGTTTTATGAGGATTTTTGGGCTATTTCAAAAATTGAATGATTTTTCAGGTGCCAGTCCTCCAGTACTTATACTACCTGGCGCAGATCTACATCGCGATGTCGCCGCTCAGCAACAACTCGCTGTTCCTCAACTACCACCGCAACCCGCTGCCCGAGTTCCTCGCGCGGGGCCTCTGCATCACGCTCAGCACTGACGACCCGCTGCAGTTCCACTTCACCAAAGTAATAATGTTCACGGTTTTCATAAATTATACATTTTTTTTCTAGGCTCAGACAAAATCGTACTGCTTTCGAAAAAAAAAATATACAAAGTATAATTTAATCACAATTTTCGTATCTTCAAATTTGCTTCAGTAAGTTTTTATTGTTCCCCTTCACCTAATTAGATTATAATGTTTTTAAACTTAATAGTTTTACTCGTATTAAGCCCAACGTTCGGAACGGTGTTTAGAGTTCAAAAACCGAGAACATTGAAATTTATTAATAAAACTCATTAATCGTTTGAAAATATATTTCGTGGTGGTAGTTAAACTATCCCGTTGTGATTATGAGTTTTTAAAAAATAAAAATAATTCTTTTTATTACTTCAAAAGACATACATTTCATTAATTATTCAAATTTTTTCACACATAAAAGAAAACAAAGAAGTCATTTTAAAGTTATCGTAGGTTACTATGATACAATTGGCAAGGGTTCCCGCACTAGGCAACGCCTGTATCGCGGGACCTTTGGAAGTTTAGCTATGATATGTTATATTACTAATTACGGCTACATATTTCATAGGTCAATACAATACAATAGGTTAAAATTTAAAATCATACAGTAAAATTAGAATAAAATTTTGAATGATGTTAAAAATTTAAATTAAGATCAAAAATTGAAATTGATATTAATCACACCTGCATTAGTATTAGTATTTTTTGTATTCTAGAAATATTAGAGAGAAATAAAATACTTACGCTATACATATATTCGGAATATGCCAATGGTCCTGCTTACCTAGGGGTGTATTTCGATTCGACCCAATACTGAGGGTTGGGGTAAATGCATAACTTGGTATTGTAAGGTCTACATGGAATGCAGAATTAAAAATAATGAAAGATTTTCTCAAAATTCTTAAAAGATTCTAAATCATCACGAGAGTACTAAAAACCGTTTTCTCTCTTATAAAGAAATATATTACTTATCTCTGTGTACATTGTTTGACACGCTAACATGTATTTTTGCTCACATTACAGGAGCCTCTGATGGAGGAGTACAGCATTGCAGCTCAAGTGTGGAAGCTGAGCTCATGCGACATGTGTGAACTAGCCCGAAACTCCGTACTCATGTCTGGATTCCCGCATGAGGTATATTTATTTTAATCTATATCCTAATAATCATATTTATTTTAATGTAAATTCTAAAATTACTTTAACTTTGCAGGTTATATTATTGACAAAATTATATCGAAGCTAAATTTTCATGATCCCTTTTTTAACGATTTTTTTTAATTGACTAATTAGTTAAGCTTTAAAATGTATTTATTTAATAAAGCACTAAATCAAATAAATATTTTCGAAATAAGGAAGAGGCTTTACATCTTTGCATATATTTTGTTCCTAGATGAAGCAATACTGGCTAGGTCCAAACTATCAGAAGGAGGGTGTAGCCGGTAACGACATCACGCGCACAAACGTACCAGACATCCGCATCTCCTTCCGATACGAGACCATACTTGACGAACTTACTAACATATTTAAGGTAAGTCACTTAGACTCAGATCAGGGATTTCATCAAATACATATAGAAGAAGCTTAGATCTAAAACACTATAATACAATATACTTTACAATTTTACGTCACTTTATTGTACTATATTCATTCAAAAATACTCATTTTAATAAAATAAATTAACTATCTCAGATTTGTGGATTAATCAGAATTCCTTCTTTTATTTCGATGATTTTGTGTATGTTATGTCTTTCGTGCCAAAGTTTGTTGTTAATGTAATTATATTTTGTGTTGTTGGTCACTTTGTATATATGTGCGTGTCCCTATTAATGTTTACCACATCATCGAATACTCTAAACCTTATTTTTATCTAATTGAATTCATACAGACCACAGATTGGACAAGATATCGAAATATTTCCTTGATGCGAAATTGTCCTTGTAACGTTATACATAGGTGATATATAAAATACTAGCAGCGCCCCACGGTTTCACCCGCGTGGCTTCTGATCCCGTGGAAACTCAGGGATTGAAAGTAGCCTATATGTTATTCTGATGTATAAGCTATATTGTGGTAAAGTTTAATTCAAATCCATTCAGTAGTTTTTACGTGAAAGAGTAACAAACATCCATACATCCATACTTACAAACTTTCGCCTTTATAATAGTAGTAGGATAATGAATAGTTTTTTTACAAAAATTTATAGAATTTCTATGTCTAGTCCGATATGTCGTCTGTTTCTATAACATCGACTGCCTAAAATAAAATTCCCACTTTCAGGATGGAATGTCGACCCGCTAAACCACAATACAGTGGACTCGACGTGCTAACATTAATCATCAAAATTCAATAATCGTGCTAAATGTTTGCTTGGGAGTGCCCCAATGTGTAAGATTTCCCCTAATGTGATAATTCGTGAGGCTGTACCGTGCCATTACTCGAATGCATTAACTTTTGTTACCAAGTTAAACCGATTCCTTTTAAATCCGATTTTGTTAATGGTTATATATTTAATTTGATACATAAGATCTAATTTAGTTTCTAAGATAACATTTTTAATTTCATTAGTTTTTATAGATTTGGCATTATCATTAATTAGATTTACTTAAGATGCACACATAGTTTTTGTATTCGTTTTACACTTAAAGACTTCCTGTTATTAACAAAGTGCCTCCAAAGACGAATAATTTAGATTATTATAAATCCCTGCTTAATTACATTAACCTTTGCCTTTTATATGACGAGTAGATAATTTCAATTTTTATAATAAATAGTGTAGTAATACTGTAATAGAATCAAATTACGCCATATAATGGCTTCGACCTCTTTTATTCATTATTTCATTTGTTGTTTTGGGGAAATTTTCCTGTTATTTTAAATGAGAATTATGATATATTACTATAATTTAGTCTTAGTTTGCTTGGGATGATGTAATGCATTGGAATCATTGAAATGAGAATACATATTAATGTTGAAATTTAGTTAAGAAAAAGTAAATTTATTTTTTAGTGTCTTGTTCAGATTGAAACCGTCACAAAGAAGTGTCAATTATGGATCTAAGACTAACATTTCCACGATCTTACATACTTTTTTTATTTCACCACCATTTAAACATACCTTTTACCTACATAACATGTTTTCTCATTTTAATATCTGGTGTGAAAAATGTCTTGCTTTTATTGTTTTTGACGATGCGTATATGATATATCATGGTAACACTAATATATTGATTTTTATACAAGTTTTATTTCAATATAATCTCACAGTTACCTGCATTTTATTTTTTTACTATTTTTAAATGTACTTATCCTATATGTTATGCGATGTATAAAAATCAACTTGGTGTAGATTATACGATTTATATTATATGTATAATGAAGTGAATGTTATCATGTTGTTGGAAATAAAGCTGCTCACACAGAAACTGACTTATTATTCTGAAAACACACATAATTACTGTAAAAATCACCCTTGATAGTTATCCAGCCAGGTACACAAAACTATAACTAGCCGCGACCCGAGGTTTTACCCGCGATTTTTTGATTAATTGATTTCATTTCTGATCCGTGGCAACTCCGGGATATAAAGTAGCCTATATGCACGAAGTTTCATCATAATTGGTCCAGTAGTTTTTGCGCGAAAGAGTGAAAAACATACATACATACACATTCTCACAAATTTCGCAATTATAATATTACTAGTATTTTATTGTTTCAACATGATTACTAATTAATACGCTAGTGTTGAATTAAAATGCTTTCCAACAGATCTTAAACGCGGCTTACTTTACATTATTATTTGACCCATCGGCTCGAACAACGGTCAGTCGCCCGTGACGACGCTCCATTAATGCCTAGTTCCAATATAAATAAAACGAGTCGTTGTACTTACGGACAGTAAAATATCCTACTAGCCGTCAGTCTAAAGCGTTTCTACAATAGACGTGGCGTTAACATAACTACCAAAACTTGGTTCTGATTGGTTGATTATAACCGCTTGTTTATAAAAACGATTCCTTTATATAACGTTCCGTCGTTTGTAGGAACCGGGGCTTAAAGTGTTTGAGGCGTTGGGTTAAATAATAGTGCATAATATAACGCGTTTAAAATATTGGTTAAAAATCGGATTTACAAAAAATTTTTTTTATTGCTACTAGTTTGTGCTCGAAGGATCAAGAACCCACGATCCCTGCTTCAACCTTTTTATAAGGGCGTATCAATCCGTACTGTCTTATTAATCTATTTCTAATCTTAAATGGTATTATCTTATGCCCCGTTACAGAACACGAGGGTATTTTACACTTAAGATATTGCTTAATATAATGATTATTTTGTTTTTTCTGTGCTGTAGATACAAAGGAGTGGGACGCCTATCCCATATTAAGGTACACGTCGTGAAGTGTGTTAACATAATATAATTAATAAATTAAGTATAATTAATTAAAATCATAAGCAAAATATTTATATTATTTTGATACACTTCTGTTGACGAATGTACGTTGCATGAATAATAGCGTATATCGCGATATACTGAACAAACTAAAAACTGTAGCAACACATTCTGTAAATTTCATCCTCCATTGGAAGTAATGAGAAACGCTTAAACCATATATTCCATTAAATATTCATGCGCTCTTAATCTAAAAATAATATAATGTGTCCATGTCTGTAAGTACAGTCATTTAAAAAAGTTTTTATTTTTATCATTTCTTTGCGACGAAATGAGACAATTAATGTAATTCGAGTTTTGATTTAACAAACAGCTAACAACATGTGTTCTAATATTGTGTTTAGATTTGATTAATCTATCGTAAATGTATGATCCCTTTTTTGTGTATTTGAATTGAATAGCATACTATTAATTTTCAAGTAAAATTTCGTAACTTATCCAAACATTTTTGTATTACTTAATAAAATGTGTTTTAATTTGTTTTGTGCGAACGTTCCAGGCACGGCACTCTTACAGCCAGCTGCGAAATGGAGGCGACGCGGGGTGGATTCCTCCCCCCTCCCCGAACTATCCCCCCAACATGAAAGCACCAATCGTTAGTCTTAAGCGGCCCTCCCTTGTGTGAAAATGCATTTCCATAACTTACGACCAGATACTAAAATGATCTCAATTTTAAGAAGCTCTAAAAAGTTATGCTGTCTCCTACTCTCTTTCTCTCTCTCCCTCTCTCTCTTCAATAATCGCCCATTGTTGAGTATAGGCCTTACTAGTGGAGGATAGAAATCATTGTAAGGAAGGCAACTAATGTATTATGAAAAAAAAATTAACTTATTTGATTTAAAAAGAATTTCGAGTTTCTTGCCGGTATCTTCTCGGTAGACACATCTTTCGGTACCTTTTAAAAAATTACTATTCATAAATGCATGTATAATTGTATAACATGTTAATAAAAAAATATATATTCGATTTGACTAGATACAACTATTGAAGGGAGACAGAGAATAATATGATAAATAAGCATCTCAAAGTTGAACATCAATTGAGTATTTGGCGTTAAGGTTTAAATATATATGTATTTAGTAGCTGCTTTTGTATCGAAGTGTACTTATATTCAATTTGTTTTTTTTACGTTTTGTCTACTTTGTGTAAACTTTTCTATTGAAATAAATTTTGTATATCTTACTTTGGACTTTTTTATTTTTTGAATCCCAGATAAAAATTGAGTATCATATTCCCACTTCAATCCTCTGTATAGTTATTTTAAACTTTTGACCTAAAAGATAATCCTTCATTAATCGTTTTAGATTAGGTTGACAAAAACAGTGTATAATAATTATTTAATTTTTTTGAAAGTTAAACTGTCTTCGTTTAGAAGGTTATAACTATTTTACATTAAAATTTATCAAAATCGGTCTTACCTATTTGGCTTGTAAATCTCATGTTTGATATATTTTAATATGCGGGGATTTCTAATTAAATTATAATAATAATAAAATCCTCTATTGCACATTTTACACAGACATTTAAAAGAAACAGAGCGATTTCTGCGATGCATGCCATACGGGCTGTATGGCACAGAAATCGCCCGTATCCCACATGCGGTCCCAATCAACTAATATAATCAATCCATTATATTGTTAAGTATCCAAAGAGACAGGTGACCTATATATACCACCTTATCTTGATGGCAGATTAAGAATAAATTTGACATTAACACTTACCACATGTTGATTGATCATTCAAAATAAAATTACACAAATAAAAATAATGTACTAATTAGGAAAAATAAGTAAGAATCAATTCATGAACAGTATGGTTTGGAAATAAAACTCAAAATGTTTGGTACAAAACAAGATTACAAGCAATGGACAAAGTCAAGATCGTAAGTACGACTTTACTCATAACTAGCCGTTCAGCACGGCTTCGCTCTCGTAGCACAATACTATGTGGTGTATTAGCTGAGCTCCGCGGCTTCACCCATGCATATCTCCCGTTGTCGTTGGATTTCGGGGATAAAAGCTACCTTATGTCCTTTCTTGGGTGTACAAAATTTCATCCAAATCGGTCCAGTGGTTTCGGAGCCTTTCCAATTCGAGAAGAAAATGAAATCTTTCCTCTTTTTAATATGTATTATTATAGAAGTACATATAGATAAATAATATGTTCTGTGGATTGAGAATGTAATTCAGAGGTCTTATTCATATTATTTTAAACGTTGAGTTTTACTTAATTTTGACAATCCCTTAAAAATTGTATATTAATAAAGATTGAAGCGAATAACAACTGAACTTTTTTATGCTAGAGCAAGCAAAGGATATATCAATCTCAGGATCAGAAGTGATCATTACTTATGAACGACACCTAAAACCAAAACTGCCACAGTAAATATAATTAAAATTTTTTAAAGTAGATGTCATAGTAAAAAAATGGACAATGACGATGAATAGAAACCGCAATTTATATATTCAATGCAGATAATAAAAATTAGTTTCACAAAAAGTTTCACACACAAGTAGATACGTGTGAATATTACACGTTAAATCTTAAGATAACTTAACCTTCGGTGGATGACCACAAATCATCCATCTATCTATCTTTATAGACAGACACAGACGAACATGGAGTCAGCGCGGTTGATGGTGCGGGGGCCGGGGGACGGGCGGGGGAGGAACACTGTGCCCTTCCAGCGGGTGTCCGTCTGCGGCATTCATGTCACGGGGGTATTTATCCATTTACTTGATAGACTGTATCACTTCTTGATGGAAATGCATTTTATTGCATTGAAACTCTTTTTTACACTATTTCTACATTTATTAATAAATTTTAATTTACAACCGGTTTTGGGACAATCATTTTTTAAATTATTGTAAGGAATATATTAAACAATAGGTTGATAAAAGAAACTTACATGATACATATAAGTATTTCTTTATATAAGGGAACAGTCTTTATTCATGAACCACATCTGTATGAGGTTCCAGAAGCCAATAATAATAATAGTAAATAAAGAGACTAATAGAATTAATATTATATATTTAAAAGAATCTTACGAGTTATTAACTAATTAGTACCTAGAATATAGAGCTATCCAAAAAATTTGATTGAAAACTAGACTTTGGGGTTTTTAAGTAGGTGTCGTTTAGATTTATACGTTACTAGCTGCACCCCATGGCTTCATTCCCGTAGAAATATCGGGATGATATATAGCCTATAGCCTTCCTCGATAAATGGGCTATCTAGGACCAAAAATTTATTTCGAATCGGACCAGTAATACCTTAGATTAGCGCGTTTAAACAACTACTCTTCAACTTTATAATATTACTATAGATTCGAAGAGTGAAAATCGGTTTCAAATATTTGTTAACAAACAAAACAGAGTCATATTTATTGAAAACTAGCTTTCCACCCGCGGCTTCGCTCGCGTGGACCGGGTAATTATTCGAATTCTTCACGCCGTAAAAACCACGCTTGAACTTCAACGAACATTTAAAAAAAGAATTGTCCAAATTGGTCAAGTCGTTGTTGAGTTATGCGCTTACCAACACATTTTGCGATTCATTTTTATACATAAGATAAACTCTCACTCACACTCTCAGTACAGGTACAGTCTCTGTAACGGTTAATGTTTACTTGCGTGCCTCAAGGTACCCTTCGACGAGCTGGTACGTGCAGCCGCCCTGCTGATAGACGCGCTGAACCTCCGCCGCAAGTACATGGACATCTCGTACCAGTCCTTCCCCTCGGGGCTGGCGTACTACCTCGACCACCACGAGGCCCCACCGCGGGCACCCTACCATCAGGCCTCGGGGAACTTCGGAGGAGCTTTGATTAAATTTGATAGTTAGTACTGGCAACTACGTTACGAATTACGAAAAAGAAACAGTAAATGTCAGTTATTTCGTAAGATTCAGAAAGTATTCAGAAGATAAGTAATTACTAGTTAGCGTAGTTCTAATTTTGTTGTTAATTATAATAAAATGTAAAAAAAATATTTTTTAGCTGCCGTATAATGCCGTAAAATAACGGCAAAACATGTGAAACTATTCATAAGATAACCTGTATAAACCATGATTTATGCAGAATAAATGAATTTGAATATAAAATATGCTTTATGCCATACTAATAAAAAAAGTCTCCTTAATATAAAAGAGTTAAGGTTACTAGCAATCCAAGAAAAGCCATAGCTACTTTTTTACAAAGAGCCTGAATCTAAATGTATTTCTATTTGAGCAGAATCGCAAGCGGAACAGTACCTGCGCCTTACGACGTGCTCCTCCGAGGAGCTGTGCTCCCCCCTCCCCGAGAGGATCAGCGTGTGCAGCCTCACGAGGTCGGAGAATAACTGTTAGTGTACAAAGTTTGATAAAATATTATTTCATCTCAGAAAATTTTCTAGTATGTAACAGAAATTCTCACAGTAAATAAGTAGTAATGCATAAAAACTTCAGACGCTTTTTAACTATTTTCTTTATATTTGCAATGGACTTGTGGGAAAGTCATTTGTTTGTGATTCGGGGTGTAATAAATCTATTTATTACACCCCGAACCACTTCACTTCTTCTTCAATTATAAAAAAAAATGACATTGAGACCGTAGTCCGTAACCACTCCAGCAAATTACATATATACTTAGTACTTTTTGAGTGTACATTTTAATAGAGTAGTTAAAAAATATAGATACTAGCTATATGTAAAAACAAGCAATTTTATATTAAAGATGTGAATGTAATATGTTGAAACCATTGATACTTATAGTTAATTCTATATCAATGGCTTAAACAATAAAAACATTAGTTAAAAATGTAAAATTGTATCCACGCATAAATTGGCAACTTCAATAACACTGATGCGCTTGTCGATGTCAGTCTCATCGAACTAGGCAACGAAATCCTTTGATCTGTACTAAAAAACCGATAACACACGGATTGATGGCGGATGCATAGGCAGACGTAAAATACCTACTACGGATAGACAGATGAATCTGATGATGCTCTGTACACTTAGCTTAAAAGATTCCAAACTGAATGGTTCACTATGCTTAAAACTGGTTGGTTATATTGCAGCCTATGATTACAGTAAATAACTTGCTTGGCACAATATCCACGATGAAGCCGGGCACACATCGCGAGTCCTGCGACAGTCAAGAAGAACTGGACCGACAATTTAAGAATGCCGGTTAGTTTTTTGTTTTAATATCGCGCAAAAGCAAACACGACGGGAACTAGTTAAATTTTGCGTTATACTGAGGGGCAATAGTTAAGGAATCAAGTTTTGCCAAGGTGAAATTTTGTTACAGATTAAAGTAACATATCGTGACATAGAGCAGCATTAGTTATAGATTATTAGTTTGTATTTTATTTTAAGCTTTTTGAGCTATTCACTTAAGCCCTCTGATGACACGGATCCTGCCTAAAAACTTAGGGACACAGTGGCTAAAACAGCTTTGTCTGGCACAGATCTGCCAGGCAGCAGATGCTAAGCCCTACCTTTTGTCATACAATTTGTTTGTTACATGTAATATTAATTTTATAATATTTTTATTATGACAATATACGCATTTTTATTTTAAACGCTCCAGAATTTTGTTTTGCTTTTTCCTATGATAGCGAGGCCAAGTAAAAAGTTGTGAGTCTTTATTTTTTTTTAATTTATTTAACTATCTGTTAATACTAGTTTCTATCTTCTATTCAAGATCCCTGGTCCTGCACCCTGCCCGCGGACTGCCACTACCGCTTCCGCTGGGAGCGCGGCGTGGTGGCCCTGTACCGGAACGAGAGCGACATGGCCAGCCACCACCCCCTGCCCTACAGGAACGTCAGCTTCGTGAAGTATGTCGAGGATCTGAGCAGCCTCTCGGATATGGTGGCTGATGGCCCTCTGTGAGTTTTTATTGGCATGTCAAGAGCTTCATTATCGACCATTCATAGCCATTGATGACCAGATTGGCGCAGTGGATACAAGCAATGGTCTATTGCACTGGAGGGTGTGGATTCGATCCCCAAGATTACAAAATTATGATGTGATGAACATTTGAACATTGTAATTTTCTACTGTCTAGGTGTTAATTTATCTATAGATAATATGTATGTATTATAAAATGTATATAAATTAACACCCAGAGGAATATGTAGAAACCCCAAAATCTATCAAGTTTTTTATTTTTTTTATGCTTGGCTCACACATTGGAGTTGGCACAAATTGATCTAAAACTATGTCAGTTTCATTTCCTAATTGCATTCCTACTGAGATCTTGTAAATTAAAACTTCACGGGACTTTAACCAGGAAATCGTTCTGCTACCGCCGTCTCAGCTACCTGTCGTCGAAGTACAAAATGCACGTCCTCCTGAACGAGTTACACGAGCTGGCGTTACAGAAAGCTGTTCCACACAGGGACTTCTATAATGTCAGGTTAGTTTTCATTTGTTTTGGTTATGTCTATTTGAATAATTACCTGGGCAACGCGCTAGCGTTAACCTACTTTTCTAAGTTATTGTTTAGTAACAATTGAAAAAAAAGTGAGTGATGGGTGGACGTTTGTAGAGAAATTAATAATACTATTTTTAACCGACTTAAAAAGGGAAGTTCTCAATTTTACCGTCTTTTTGTGTGCTTACCGCATATCTCCGGCATTTATGGACCAATTTTGAATTTTTTTTTTGCATTTGAAAAAGTAGAGTGTATGCCCATAGAAATTTGGTTCAAGTCTGATTATCCACGTGGAAGATATTCCGGGGAAATCCTCGAAAATCAACAGAATAAGCTCTGCGGTTAATGAACCCACTAAATTCTAACTCTCAGACTGAATTGTGACTAGTTCTGATGTGTTAACCTTTCACAGGTCACTGATAATGGAAAAATATTAAGTTTTTGGCAAAAAGTTATTATTTAGTAGCTTTCCGCCCGCGGCTTCGCTCGCGTGGAATTTCAATTCGAATTTTTCTCGCCGTAAAAACCATGCTTGAACTTCAACGAACATTTGAAAAAAAGAATTGTCCAAATTGGTCCAGTCGTTGTTGAATTATGCGCTTACCAACACATTTTGTGATTCATTTTTATATATAAGAATATAGTTGCCTATTCCTACGGTACCCGCGCTCAGCTTAAATTAGAATAAGACAACGTCATTACTCCTGTCCTCAGGAAAGTGGACACTCACATCCACGCCGCCTCCAGCATGAACCAGAAGCACCTGCTGCGCTTCATCAAGCGCACCCTCAGGTCCTGCGCGGACGAGGTGGTGGCGATGCAGCGGGGCGTGCCCAAGACGTTGCGCTCCGTGTTCGAGGACATGAACCTGGATGCATACGATCTGAATGTGGATCTGTTAGATGTTCACGCGGTTAGTTAATAACACAGTACCTTAATCTACTTACAGTCTAGCCTACAATACTAATAAGTAATTTTTTCTAACCTTAATTGCTACAATAAAATTATTCTAAGATCAACTCTCACTTGCTTAAAGGGGATGTCACTTCGCGGTTGGTTAACGATTTATTTTTACTTATTAAAAGGTCATTCGACAGCTTTACAACACTTCAGTTCAACAAGATTTAAACAATAGATTTAAAATGGCGATAGGGTATTTAGATTTTTGTAAACCACTGAATGAGGTCCGTTTGTAGCTTTTTAAATTGTAAATTATGAAAAAATTTGCACGCTATATACTCGTATTGGCAAAACATCTGGACCCTAGTACCTTAAGACCTTTGTATACTGACCATGTTTTATGCAAATAAGTACATTATTATTATTATTATAAACTCCACGGTATAGTCATAAGTCAAAATGTTTAT
>LQNK01000394.1:40072-52130 GCA_001586405.1 Phoebis sennae
ATGCCTAGTTACCTAGTTATAACTTTAAGAAAACAAGATTTTTCATAATTTCAAGGCTATTTGACAAACAAACAAATCAACTTTCGCATCTAAACCTTAATAATCTTGAGCTGAATAGTTCGTTTGAAAGCTATTTTAAGAACAACTGAACCAATTTGAAAATTACTTTGTTAAACCTTCAATCGAGGATATCTTAATGCTATAAACATTACGGTACAGGAGGGTATATAATTACCTTATTTCTATGTCTCAAGTGTATGTGTTGTATCTCAGCGCGTCGCTTGGCCAGGTCGGCCATGACCCTCGCTGAGTAGTTTTCGGGACATACGATTTGTAGCGTCATCACTGGCTCTAGTAACTTGCTGCCGCTGTGCTGGAATACCTATGCATAAAAAAATATCCTTTATATAAAATCAATCAAAAAATTCCTTTAAATAGCCTTTTCCATTCCTCCAAATGAAATGAAATGAAAACACTTTATTGCTTATAAAAGGTACATAACAATAAAACTAGAATACAGAACAAGCAAAAGGCGGTCTTATCGCTCGGTACCGATCTCTACCAGACAACCCTTACAAAAGGAGAGAGTATCATTAAAATAAAATAGGTCGATGAGAAAAAGCAAGACAAGAAAAATGTTGAGAGAAAAATGAGCAAAATATTTAAAAGAGATCTGCTGAACCAATTTGGCAGAAAATTCGTAGCTCGTAGCTAGTATAGCTCAGGACCAGTAGAATAAGATATAGGATACTTTTAATCCCCTTTAAGGATCTCACGGGAACGGCCTGAGGCATTTGATCCCGTGGGACTTGATTTATCCTTTCTTAGCGGATGCCTAGGTCATAACATTTACCAGCAAAATTTCAGCCCGATCCGTCCAGCGGTTTGGGCTGTGCGTTGATAGATCACTATGTCAGTCAGTCAGACAGATTTTTATGAATAAAGATAACATTATTTAAATTTATTATGAAAAATAGATTTTGGATGTAATGATACAGGGTCCATTTAATTTTGTGTATCAGCAAAATGTATTTTAAGTTTATTTTTCTGTGAAAAAAGGAAAACAACAATAGAATACCTTCCTCAAGCATTGCACAGTGGCGGCGGTGACGGCGGTATCAGCGGTTCCTTTCCCCACTTCTAGCCAGTGCAGAGTCGCTTGTACGTCTACTACCTGTATAAACATTATCATTATAATTTGAATGTCGTTAATATTTCCTAGCTGATCCAGAAAACCACCATTTTTGAACGTGAGATGTTTGATTGTCAAACTATTTGTATGGAAAAATATAACTGTAGTTTTTACTATTCTATTCAAAATATCTTTATATTTTTTCACCTTTCCCTGGACTTTTATAAATATTTCAAGACTAAAATTAGTCAAATCGGTTCAGCCGTTCTCGTGTTTTAGCGAGACTAACGAACAGAAATTGATTTTTATTTATATAGACAGAAGTCAGATAGATAGGTATACGCTTTTCTTCCAATCCCGTCCTGTTTCAGGTTTAAAACAATATCCGTACAAAGTTTCATCCAAACGGTGCAATGACTCAGGCGGGGAGAAGAGACAGACATACAGACAGATAGAGTTACTTTCGCGTTTATAATATTAGTAAGGATATTGTACTTATAGTAAAATTTATTGAACACCAATTATGAATTTTAATATATTTACAATTTCACCCAGAAAAACCTATACTTTAAATTTTAACTACTCTATAGTGATATAGCTTGAATATAGACTAACATAAAAAAATCAAACTACCCCCACATTTGGATAAATAATTAAAGTTTTTATGTTAACATTTGGAAGGTCAAAAATTATAATTAATTGATCTTCAATTATAAGCACAGAGAAGATTTTCTTCATGTAACAGCAGGCAAGCAGAGCATGTGGTTCACCTGATGCCTTGTCAGCTTGAAGGAAGGGGAGGGGATAAGAGGAGGTATATATAAATATGTAGTATGTACCGGGCAGCCCAGTTTGGGCCCGTGCGCGACGGCGGAGTGCACGCCGCGGAGGATCGCCTGTTCGATGCGCGGGTGGACGTGGGACAGATTCGCCGCACTCTCCGCTGTTTTATCGAATCTGAGGGTAGAAATGTTTTGAAATACGATTCGTTTAGTACTATCTTGTGTTGTTTTAACGCGCGTACTTTCCATATTAAATAAAATACTTTTTTAAAAGGATTTTATTTCATACGTTTCGTTTTCGAAAACACTTGATTCAAACCAAAATTAAAAGATTTTTTTTGCTGATAAGGAATTTCAAGAATTCGAGACCCAAACTAGACTTACGTCTGTCTCTTGAACCTCAGAGTCATGGGCGTACCCAGGGGGGAGGGCAGGGGAGGGCAGCTGCCCCCCCCTGGATATCGTATACCTCTCTACTCTCTATTGTTATTGATTAAAAATTTTATTTTGCAGTACAATATATTTACATTATTTTGAAAAAAAAAAGACCAGTACTTTCGTCAATTCCCTTAGGTTAAATAGCCGAGCCCGATTGAGAAACGGGAAAAGGCTAGGCGAAAGAAGTATATATTTATATACATTAACTTTTGAAAACCGCGCGGCGCGCCCCTCTTACTTCCAAACTCGGGTCTGTGGCACTCTAGGGTCTGTGGCCGCTTCGGCCTGGTTTAAAAAAATGATTTGCCCTCCCCTAGCCCAGAACCTGGGAAATATAGAAATATAGAAATCTTGAACACGATCGATCACTACACGCGTTTAAAGCTTCACTAACCTCAAAATCTTATCTTGAGGCACCCCCTCCACTTTCTTGGCAGACATGGTGATTTTCACCATCTGCCTCGCGCTGCCGATCCTCCTGTCCACATTGTGGGTGACCTGCGCTCCCCCCACTAGCGCCTCCTTGTACGCGATCTGGGGGGGACCTAGTTCCACGTCGATTTTGTACTCGCGGATTATTCGCTCTTTTATTATTTCCAGGTGGAGTTCGCCCATACCTGAAAAACAAGGGATATAGTAATCTATAATGTTCTTCAGTGCTTTTCTAGAGATAAATAAATATTTTTCTTTTCTTTCTTTCTTTTTATTTTTCAAAAATATTGTGCCGATAACAAATTGAAAAGTGTTTAAATATAGTTTTTCAACAACAAAAAAACTCTTAAGACTTCATTTCATTGTAAATCTTTTAAATAAGTATCCAGGATATTTCAATACAGTGGTATGTTTAAAGCTGTGCACGTACGCCCGTTCCTGGTCCTAAGCTATCTTGCTACGAATTTTTAACCGAATTGGTCTAACAGATCTCGAGTTATAAGTGTTGTAACATACCCGCCTTTAATAATATTCATAATAATTCTGTATTGGCACTTTGTTTTACATATTTAAGGAATATAGATTATTAAACATCTATATTCTTAATATATATTCTTTAAATATATAAAACAAAGTGGCAATAGAGAATTTAGACTTGTAATTCTTGTTCAAATTTAAGGAGAGTTAACTTCACAGTACTAACGGCCGTTTTCAATAATGTATCAAAGATTATGGTTAGATTGTAATCTCAGATTATATGACATAAGATTGTCAAGATTCATAACAAAAGCTATCCGTCGACAGCATACTGAAATCAAAGTAAGTGAAAATATATAGATTTACCTGACTTTAGTAATTTATTTATTTATTTATTTATTTATTAAGGGTCACAAAAGGACTGTTACATAACTTAGGTCTATGGCACTGAACAATCAAACACGGCGTATGCACATCCATTTATAAATGACCACGGCTTACATAACCTTAATTAGGGTTTACAAAGTTTCGTGTTTTATTATTATTAAAAAATTTTTCTTAATTTCATATCATGTAAGCAAAACAAGGGATAGATAGAATATTGGAAACAGCCGTAGATCTACCTGCGAGCACCAGCTGTCCAGTCTCGTCATCACTGGAGACCCTGAGGCTGGGGTCTTCCCGCTGCAGCTCCGCGAGTGCTGCATCCAGCGCGCTCGCGTACGCGGCGCTCGGCGGCTCTATGGAGCACAGGAACACTGGCTCCGGCACCGTCGTACCTGCAAATGATGAGAAACAACAAGGTTACCATCGTATAATTTCTGCGAGCGTGATGTATGTCTAAAAGAAGTGTTTATTTTTATAAGAGTACACTTTTTTGTTTTTTTTTAAACAAAAAAGTGTAAGTTAAAGCCGAAAAATAAAGTAAAAAGTGAAAGCCGAAAATTCTCAGCGACACGTCGGTCATTACATCAGCGATCGGTTTCTCGATGACCTATTGCCGCTGCACTTCACTCACGCTGGGAATCAGCGATCCTCAGCCTGTTTAAAACTCAACAGTATATACAATATCAGTAAAAAAATCAATACTAATCAATTCCCAGCAACACGTGGCGATTTCATCAGCCCTAGTTTTCTCTGTGACGTACAGCTGTTTGCAGCCGCTGTCTTTAGCTAGTAATCAGCAATTTTTCAGCCTATTTAAGACCTTTTAAAGAGAATTTTTAACAGTATCAGTAAAAACTGAATACTAACCAATTCCAAGCAAAACGTCAGCCATTTCATAGCTTGAAGCCGCTGTCTTTCGCTGGTAATCAGCAATTCCTCAGCCTGTTTAATACCTTTATAATAGAATTTTTTACAGTATCAGTAAAAGCTGAATACTGACCAATCCCCAGTAACACGTCCGCCATTTCATCAGCGCTGGGTTTCTCCATGACTACTGCCGATACCCTTGACTTACGCTGGGAATCAGCAATCCCTCAGCCTGTTTAGGATAAAATTCAACAATATCCTTACAATATTAGTAAAAGCTGACTACTAACCAATTCCCAGCAACACGTCGGCCATTTCATCAGCGCTGGGTTTCTCGATGGCCTGCAGCCGCTGCCTCGCGCTGGGAATCAGCAAGTCCTCAGCCTGCTTGGGATCCTTCAGTACTTCTCTCAGCCTGGACTTGGCGCGGCTGGCTGCTGCGTTGGTGGACGTCACGAGGTCACCTGTCATTGTTGTCTAGAAATATAGTTCAATAAATTTTAATTTTTTTCTTTTTAAAATAATTTTAATTTGCAAAAAATCTATGATTTTAATTTACAAAAACCATCCATTAAAGTATGAACACCAATATTTAAAAAAAATACACTGAACTGACATATTTTTTTTTTGTTTGTTTTTATGAAACCTATTCAGGGATTTAGCTCTCATCCCTACTATGCGACATCAGGAATGCCACAGGGCTCCTCTTTTTTTATCTTGGGGCCCCTATTGTTTAATATTTTTCTGAATGATATCACTGCTTGTTTTCAAAATTCTAAATGTTCCATTTTTGCTGATGAAAAAGCATGACCTCAATTTACTTTTTAGCCATGTTTCTTTCAGATTGGCTGAGAGCTCACTTGAAAAAATCACTCTTAAAAAACAAAAATATAATTTGACACTGACTTTCAGCGCGCTGACTACGGCAATGTTGCCCGCCGTCACTTTGTCCACAGGCTTGTATTCGTCTGCAAGCGCCACGTATAGAGAACCTGTCTATAAAACATTATATTTTATTTTTTATTTAATTTATTTAATTTTATTTATTTTATTCACAAAAGTCATTAGCATTTGTGAATACACTAAACTGGCTAGGGAAATTATAAAATGTAAATAAATAAACGAAACTTACTCAATTATTTCATACTAAGCTTAAGTTTGTTTTCATTGAATGAATGAAATTAAATAACTTTATAGCAGAAAAACAAAAAGGTTAATAAAAATTGGAAATTCATATTAATATAACGACACTAACGGCCATTTTCCATAATGTATCAATGATTATGGATAGATTGTTATGTAAGATTATATGACAATAGATAGACAAAAGTCATGGCAAATATATCCGTCGTTAGGACATTGAAATCAAAGTAAGTGTAAATACATAGTTTTGTCTGACTTTAGTAAGCAAAACAAGGGATAGGTAGAATATTGAAAACGGCCGTAACTCAATAAAAACAAAATGCCTAAAAGCAAACTTAAAATGATTTTTTTTTAAATATTCAAAAGAATGCCAAACATCCAGAAAATTTGTCTAGTACATGACATACTTTTAGGCCAAAAAGCTTACCTGTTCACTCATATCTCTCGCAATATTATAAATCTTCTGTCCCTTATTGAACTCCCCACTGTACAGCCTTAAAAACGTCAACACCCCCCTCTGATCATCATGCTGCACTTTAAAAGCCCTCGCACTCAAATCCCCCCCAAAACACGCCTGCAACCTACTACCCTCCATAGGATGGGGGAGGAACGAAATAATACCATCCATTAAAGTCTGAACACCAATATTTTTGTATGAACTACCACATAAAACTGGGTAAGCCTTCATACTCAAAGAACATCTTCTAACCGCATCCATTACAACTTTAGTTTCCAAGTTATCTAATGATTCTTGTTGGATTATTGTCTCTGCTAATTCGTCGTCCATAGAGGAAAGTGTGTCTATGAGTTGTCTGTGTTCCGTGAGTGCGTTTTCCCATTTCTCCCCACTTGCCTCTGTGAGTTTGCGTCGTATATAATTCTGGCCTCGCCCAGCGGTCCAGATTATTTCTTCTAGAGTTATTAAGTCAATGAGGCCTAGAAAAAATATAATTAAACAAAATTTATTATTCATTTGGGCTTTTTAAAGTAAGATAGGTTTAAATAACTTTAATTCTCAAGAGCATTACATAGAATTTGTACAAAATAGTTCACTTAATGGAAAACAATAACAAGTATAAAGAAATCACAATTTAAGCGAACTTAGTTCTGTAATATGACAATGCAACATTGCTTGCAATATTTGATGCAATATGTAAAAAATGTGTATTAGTAAGTGTTATTTGCTACACCATAGTGCGCAAATTTGCGTCAATTCAACTCTCTTAGTGAAATACTTGGTTCTTGTGATGCTGAGTTGGATTTTATAGGTATTTGTGCTTAATAGACTGTATTACCACTTCTTCATGGAAATTTATTTTATAGAATTGAAACTCATTTTTACACTATTTCCACATTCCATATTATTAATAAACTATACTACTGTGACATATATTCCTACCCACAAAATTTATATGATTTTTTTACTACCTGACGATGATTGTTCGAAACCGGTTGTAAATTAAATAAAGTTTATTAATAAATGTGGAAATAGTGTAAAAAAGATTTTCAATTCTATAAAAATTTTATTTGTGAATGTAACATTGATAAGAGAAACTAAATCTACAATAATACTTTGCTCACCGATTAGTTTCCCCTCATGTACCACAGGACTCTGCAACATCAGTGGAGCGACCCTCAGCTTGTCAGCTATGGACCTCTCGCAGGCTTTAACATCTGCATCAGATCGGTCCATCTTGTTGAGGTACAGAAGACGAGGGACTCGGTGCCCGCTGGCTTGGCGCCATACTGTGAGGGTTTGTGCTTCTACACCTGGAAATAGACATTTTTTAAAATAATGTAGACCAATTAATAAATGAATATTAATTATTTTCATTGTATGACAGATGTGCGTCTGATAATTTCGGAACAATCTCTGGAGATGTTTATAGTTTGAGTGTTATTTTTATAAAAGATAAGGGTTTTATTCTATACACAATTTACAATTCTTTTTTTTTTTAAATGTTTCCACCTAGAGGCATTCTGAAAAATATTTAAAATGAATGTCATCTAGAGACAAAAAAACAATTGCGACCAAATTTTTATACCTTTCCTTACCTTTTTGGTATAATAAATAAAAATAATAATTTTGGTGTTTAAGTAAACAACAAAACAACATAAAAAATACATTCTCCTAAAATTTTTAATGTTTTGATGATTGGATGATTGTGTATCAGCATGCAGCAAGTACTAGACGTATTGATGAAATTTCATACACATATAGGCTATTAGCCAAATTACCTTAGAATACCTACCTGTAGACCTCAAATTTAATGCAAGTGAAACGGCCAGCAGATATTAGTTTAGTATATAGAACTTAAGAATCTTTGGAATATATCAGTTCCCAAATCAATGCGGGATAGTTGTTAAGTATGATATTATGTATTTTTTGGAGTTGTAAACTATAATAACAACATAATCAAAGTGGCTGTTGAAAAGAGTCACTATCGCGTTTCTTGCTGGTATCTTCACGATAGAATCTACTTTAAAAAATGTATAAGTACTTTGTAAAAAGTTTACATGAATAAAAATATTTTCTATTCTATTCTATTCTAATGTAATTACTGGTGATCTTACCAGCAGAAGCATCCAATACAACAACAGCTCCGTCCAGCACAGCCAGGCTCTGTTCCACTTCCATTGTGAAGTCTATATGTCCAGGAGTGTCAATGAGGTTGATCTGATAGCCGTTCCATGGGAATGATACTGCTGCAGCTGTTAATGATGTTAAGAGATGCTATGAATTATTCATCAATTATTAATTTGGAAATTAATATCCACACAAGAAATAACAGAAAAACTTAAGTTATTTGTTTTTTTAGAAAAATATTCAATTTATAAAATTACTCTTATAATGATGACATTTATCACAGTTTTTATGTTGAATTTTTCCTAAAATTAATTTTAATTATATATTTTTCTATCATGTTTAGTGTAAATAATAAGTATTATGTATAACAAATTTAATTATACTAACAAGTTATAGTGATTCCCCTCTGCCTCTCCTGTTCCATATAATCTGTGACTGTGTTGCCGTGGTGAACCTCTCCCATAGTCCTGATGGTGCCAGAGTAGAACAACAT
Organism: Phoebis sennae; assembly: GCA_001586405.1. Taxonomy (NCBI): domain Eukaryota; kingdom Metazoa; phylum Arthropoda; class Insecta; order Lepidoptera; family Pieridae; genus Phoebis; species Phoebis sennae. Next base: position 48,811 of record LQNK01000394.1, read on the forward strand.
CCTCTCCGTTGTTGTAGTTTTCCCTGCAACATAATGAAAATGAATTACATATATTTTTAAGATTAAAAAGGTTTTATTTTAATGTGCCCCACATTATTAAGAAGATCATTTGAGAGAAGTAGATTATTTGAGTTGCTGAAATCAATTTAATATAATTTTGGTGTGCTGACAATACCATTTTTTTTTCAAGGTAAAACTTTTGTAGATAAATAAGTTGTTAATTTGCATAAAAATCTTATAGGGTACAAAATAATAGCTTTCTTATATTAAATTTAAAGGTTTTCAGAATCCAGAGAGTTTAAAACTTCTTGAATTTCAATGTTTACCGCCTCTTTTACGTAATTTGAATCGATGTGTAAAAATGGCAAAAAGAAGAGATAACGATTACGTTACACTGAGAAATATGAAAATATTTTTATAAAAGACGAAGAGGAATAAAAATATTATTTTCTAACCTGCATCGATATGGGCTAGTACTCCAATATTTCGTATCTTTTCTATTTTATTATGATCAGCGCCGGGCACGTTGCAGTACGCGCGTATTTGTCCATATTTTATTAGTTTTCTGTAATAATTTATAATACAATACGTCCTCATATTTCAAGAAAATTCCTTTTCCAATTTTCGTTTATTTTTTCGGCTTTACAAATCAAAAACACCTGTAACATGTCATTTGAATTACATTTCCATCAAAATCATATGGGATCACAGTGACAATGACAATCGGTGTTCCAAATTTTACGTATCAAATAAATAAATAATAAAATCACTTTATTTCAGACAACAGGATCCATAGTAAAAATCATTTACAAATACAAATATTACATACATTTAAATCGATATTAATAAAATTTTACAAATAATTATTATTGAATTCAAAGAATTTAAAGAGATGAATATAATATAATCTTGTGTTTGTTTTAACGCGAGTACTTTCCATTTTAAATAAAATACTTTTTAAAGGATTTTAAACGCGGTTTATTATACATTATTTTACATGATTATTTAACCCGACGTTTCGAGCACTTTAAATAATAATGTAAAATAAAAAAAAATTAAAATTATATGATAAAAGTTTAATCAGGCCTACAAGTACAATTTTAACAATAAACTTCGTTACATATTACGTACTTCTTTTTCCAATAAGATTTACCTACTACAAACAGTATTAACCACTATTTTTTTAACACGTTTTGTATTTCTCTGTTATACATATAGCATTAGTCATCATTCAAGAATAAGTTACATAAATGCTACCGCTCGCACATATAAAAACCTTTAATGCGCTATTAAATAATATTTACACAAAAATACTGAAACTTGACGAATAATTATGTATTCACGACTCCTAAAATTGTTAATCTTTTGACAGAAAACATCAAACAATCAACAATGGCACCTGCGTCGATTTGTTTGTGTTGAATACGTGACAATTCACACCAATTTGGCTTTTAAACAAGTTATAAATTCATTGAAGTAAAATTAAGTTGAGTGCAAAATGGGAGTTCCAGCCTTCTTTCGATGGCTGAGTCGAAAATATCCTAGTGTTATTGTCGAATGTATTGAACAGAGGGTTAGTATTATAACCTAAAAACCACTTTATCTCGTAATCTGTTTAGTATCTATTTGGTTTTTAAAAGCATTTAAAGTATAAATAAATTGCAGTTCCTATTTTAGTGTATCGATGATATGCCCATTTAAATACGATAAATGTTAAACATAAAATGCCATATATAAAAACTAGAATTAGGACACGAAATTCGCCTGCGTTTTACATGTTTCTTACACTTGCATACTATTTTTATTATAGCGGTATAGTAGTTATATTAGTTATACTATTATAATAAATCTTTGGTTGTGCAAAAATCCCGAAAGTGAAATATTTGTCGTAAATACGTAACTTCTGTTAAAATTATTTTCCATTCGTGGAATTATAATACAACATGGTAAAGTTGTTATTTTTTTGCAGCCAGTCGACGTAGATGGCCAATTGGTGTTCGTGGACTCATCACTCCCAAACCCCAATGGGGTGGAGTTTGACAACTTATATCTGGACATGAACGGGATCATCCATCCGTGCACCCATCCGGAAGACAAGCCGCCGCCTAAGGATGAGGATGAGATGATGGTGGCGATCTTTGAGTGCATTGACAGGCTGTTCCGCATTGTGCGGCCGAGGAAACTGTTGTACATGGCTATTGATGGTGTTGTAAGTATATATTACATATTATTAAGTATATATTTTATATAATATAATATCTTCACTTTTTTGAAATGAAACAATGGTGGATGGTTCTAATTTGGATGTTTATGTAATGGTGGATAAAGTGGCCCAATAGATTTTGATGATATTTGGCATTCATGTTGCAATTATTAATTATTATAATTATAATATTAATTAAATGAGATGATTAAAGATCTTTTGAGCCAGTGCGGCTCTTTGCAACACTTTGATATTGTAGATGTTCATGGGCTGTGGTCAGTCACTTAACATCATATGAACAGTATGCTCCACTTGCCTGCTGTTATATCCGTGGCTGGCGTGAATATGTTGATATGTCTAAAATAGCAATTTTACAGGGCAGCAATTTTAAACTTTGACGACGTCTGGTAAATCAGTTAATTAGTTTAACATAAGAGTCCTCTTTTAAATGATCATAATAAAAAAACAAAATTTTCCATAGATAGCGTAATAATAGACTTGTCAATTCTTTCACCAGGTAGTTATCAACTTATTCACCGAGTTGTCAACTTATTCACTTTAATTTCACCGAGTTGTCAACTTATTCACTTACATTTATCATCTTATTCACCTTCTGAATAGGGGTAAATAATGTTTAATTTAATGAAAAAACGTTATTACTGTTGGATATTAAAAATAATATTTGATTGGGCATAATACCTTATATTCAAATCAAGCCATGTTGTTAATAACTAATATTAAGAGCGTTTAACGATTCCCCGCGCTATTAAAAGGTCTAAATAACAATATACCATACAACTTACAATAATACAATTTGAACATCTAAAATATTAGGCAATATTGTCGTTTAAATATTTAGTACAATTATTTTTATCTTTGAATGAAGTAATTGTGACATAGAACAAGATAAGTAAACGAAAGTTTTTATAATTTCTGTTTTAACACCAATTTGGAAGCTTAAAATGTAGTAAATCACTGACAAACCTAAGAAAAAAATCATTATCACATACTTTTGCAATTCTCAGGAAAACATTTAGTAGAAGAGATTGTTTGTTTCAGACCCATTTCACACAGAAATAAAAATAGAAAATCGTGAAATTATTAAATATTTCTTGTC
>LQNK01000394.1:63764-83230 GCA_001586405.1 Phoebis sennae
AGATTGGTAAGTTTTGGTCCCAAAACATTTTTGCCTTGTTCTGAGAAAGCCGAAGAATCGAGGACCTTTTAACGGTAGGTAAGCTTGCGATATGTAAGTTTTTTTTATTTTCAATCCGTATATATTCAAAAGACTGGAGATTCTAGAGGTGCTTCAGTATTAAGCAACTACTCATCTCCTAACCCTGCCTATTCTGAAGCCTTAATCTACCCCGCGCGAAGGTTGAGGGGCGCCACTGAACCACCGAGGGTTCTGAAGCCGGGAGACCTCTCGCAGCAGGAGAACAGGAACTGGAGGCCGCAGATTGGTGAGTTTTGTTCACAAAACAGATGTCTTTGTCTGAAAAAGCTGAAGAATCGAGGACTTTAACGGTAGGTAAGCTTGCGATATGTAAGTTTTTTTTATTTTCGATCCGTATATATTCAAAAGACTGGAGATTCTAGAGGTGCTTCAGTATTAAGCAACTACTCATCTCCTGACCCTGACTACCCTGAGGATTTCATCTTCCCCGCGCGAAGGTTGTGGGGAGCCACTGAACCACCGAGGGTGCTGAAGCCGGGGGATCTCTCGCAGCAGGAGAACAGGAACTGGAGGCCACAGATTGGTAAGTTTGTGGTCCCAAAACATTTTTGCCTTGTTCTGAGAAAGCCGAAGAATCGAGGACCTTTTAATGGTAGGTAAACTTGCGATATGTAAGTTTTTTTTTATTTTCGATCCGTATATATTCAAAAGACTGGAGATTCTAGAGGTGCTTCAGTATTAAGCAACTACTCATCTCCTGACCCTGACTACCCTGAGGATTTCATCTTCCCCGCGCGAAGGTTGAGGGGAGCCACTGAACCACCGAGGGTCCTGAAGCCGGGAGACCTGTCGCAGCAGGAGAACAGGAACTGGAGGCCGCAGATTGGTGAGTTTTGGTCCCAAGACATTTTTGCCTTGTTCTGACAAAGCCCGAAGAATCGAGGACCTTAACGGTAGGTAAACTTGCGATGTATAAGTTTTTTTTTTTGGATTCTTGTTCCATACCCGTAACAATTATTGCCAAGATAGGAAAGATCATGGGAACACTAAGATCATTGATAAAAAATATTCTGGAAGATTTTACACTGAGCCATCTAGTCCCAGACTAAGCATAGCTTGTACTATGGACATTATAACTGATAGATATATTTAAAAATACTTTTCAGTAAATAAATACATATTATAGATATATAAACATCCAGACAATAGAAAATGACAGTCGATGTGGCAGTGGCCTATGGCGCAGAAGGGTGTGGGTTCGATCCCCACGAGTAGAAAATTATAATGTAATGAGCAATGTACTTTTCCACTGTCTGCGTGTTAATTTATCAATAGTATGTATATTTACAAAAAAAGAATGTTTAACAGTTATCTAGTTTTCATAGTGCGAACTTTGCTTGCTTTATAAAACTAGGTGTTAGATGTCCAGGAATATTTATTAATTTAAATCCTTTTTTCTCTAGAGCTATGCCAGGATATGTGTGTGGTCTGTTTTTGTGTCATACTTTATTAAAGCTCTTTTTGTACAGGCATGGTCAGATCACACACAGTAGCTAGTCTGGAAGCAGCGGGCCATCGTATGCTGGGCCACCACCTGCCCCCCTCCAGCTACTCCTCCGTGCCTCCCCCCCAGCATAGTGAGTATCCCTTTTATAAGAATAAAGTATAAGTAAAAAATAATTGAAAGATTGTATTGTGACTTCTTGCTGGAAATGCATTTTAAGTATTGAATTAAAGACTTTTTTTACACTGTTTCCACTATTTATTTTAATTGTAATTAAATAAAGTGTTAAAATAAATAGTGGAAATAGTGTAAAAAGTCTTTAATTAAATGCTTAATAAATAAAAATGTTTATTTAAACAACATTGCATTGGGGCCTTCAAGAGACGAGCCTATACGAGTATGTCCATTAAAGGCCAGCAAAGCACTCAAAACTCCTGTGCCCTATTCATCAAAGATTGAGTTACAAGCTACAAGTTGCAAAAACATTTCTGATAAACAAAATCCTCTAATACACGTGTGAAAAAATTCTTGTAAATCACAAAATGACAAATGATTTCACTTGTAAACGGTAATTTACACATGTAGTTATGATGAATGCATTAAAAATTCTCAAATTTACAAACGAAAAAGCTTGTGATACAAGGCTTGTAATGTTTGATGAATAGGGCACCGGTGTTTCAGGTGTTCATGGGCGGCGGTGATCACTTAACATCAGGTGACCCACTTGCTCCTTTGCTTGCTATAAAAAAAATCATTGTTTACAAGTTATAATGTTCCATTGACTTCAGAACTGGTAAAGTTATAACAGTGACTACGTGTGAAAACTAGTTAAATGTTTTGGTTGCTAGAGGCTTCTCCTAGAAACGTGAGATTGTGTATATTATATGTTTCATGTCTACACTTATATTATAGAGAGATTAGCTGAGCTCAGCGGTTTCACCCGCGCACATCCCTTCCCCATAGGATATTTGGGATAAAAACTATCTGCCATTCCTGGGTTTTCAAAGAATCTCTGTATAAAATTTCATCCAAATCGGTCTATCGGAGCCTATTCAATATAAGCAAACAAACAAATCTTTCGTCTTTATAATATTAGTATAGAATATATTTGATATTTTATTTTGTTTGTTTGAATTGAATAGGTTCCGAAACTACTAGACTTATTTGAAAAATTCTTTATCCGTTATGGACATAGGATATACGGGGTGAATTTTATGTTACTTAACTTAATAAATAAAAAAAAAACAGGGAAATAAGAGGAAAATATATATTGAATTTCTAAGAGTAAAAATGGTTAATGAGCACAATAAAGTGCTATTCAACTAAAGAATATTCATTTCTACATCTTGAGGGTAGACCATCCTGAGTAGGCCTTAAAACAAAGTAAATTATTTTTTTCACCATAATCGAATATAAAATATGGTCAAAAATGCTCAGTCTATTTAATCTACATTAAGTTATTACACTTACACAAGTTATTACACTTATACACTTAGTAAGTTAGAGGTAAACTTTGTTTGTATGGTTGTAATGAAGAGGCTCAAAAACTACTGGACCGATTTTAAAAATTCTTTCACCAAAAGCTACATTATCCATGAGTAACATAGGCTATGGTTTATAGGCCATATATAATACTATGCCGCCTTTTTCACTATTCGAAAGCTACACTATCCATGAGTAACATAGGCTATAGTTTATAGGCCATATATTATAATACTATACCGCCCGGATCAGCTAGTTTCAGATATAAATGAAAAAATATAATTACATTTATAGTTTTCATTGAATTCGGATCAAAGCCAGTAATATAAACAATCAGTGCACAATGCAAACCATCAAACGTCGATCAGTTATGAGGAAGTAGGGGAGTAGGGGAGGTAATTGACGCACGCGACCCGCCCGTGCGCCGGGATGCGTTTTACATTTGGGCGGGTTGTAATTTAGAAAACATGGAAAATTAATTGTGTAGGGTATGAAAATGAGTTCGAGAAGTGATAAAAATAATTATTTGGGGTATGAAAATGAGTTGAAGTGATAAAACATGAAGAAATAATTATATGGGACATGAAAGTGAGTTGGAAAAGTGATAAAACATGAAAAAATAATTATTTGGGGATATGAAAATGAGTTGGAAAAGTGATTAAACATGAAGAAATAATTATTGGGGGTATGAAAATGAGTTGGAGAAGTGATAAAACATGAAGAAATAATTATATGGGATATGAACGTGAGTTGGAAAAGTGATGAAACATGAAGAAATAATTATTTTGGGGTATGAAAATGAGTTGGAGAAGTGATAAAATATGATAAAAATAATTACTTGGGGTATGAAAATGAGTTGGAGAAGTGATAAATGAGGACTATAATTATTTTATAGTAGCTGATCCGCGCGGCTTCGCTTCTGTAGTATAATGTTATAATGTATATAGTCTATGTTACACATTATTATAGTACACTATTTAAAATGTTTCAATTTAAATAGTGTACTAAGATTAATAATTATCATCCGATAAGCCTTTTTAAGGCCTGGGTGATGCTACATATAATTCAAAATTCAAATAAATGTTTTAAAATATTAAAAAAAAAATGTTACTCGTGGATAATGAAGCTCTCGAATGGTACAGAATTTTTAAAATCGGTCCAGTAGTTTCTGAGCATATTCCTTGCAAACAAACAAAGTTTTCCTCTATATTAAAATAAATTAGTAACTTGTTTACTTGAATACTCACGAGAATTTTCTTCAATTGGACATTCTTAGGATATGCGGTTAAATACCTTATTTTACTGAGAGTAATGAGTAATGCTATCAATCACATGACATAAAATAGGTCGAGCCCGATACAAAAGTCGCTAACAAGACGTCACAATGGACATACACAAAGACAGTTTAAAACAAAGGCGCTAATTAATATCCGGAGTGATCGGAACAATGGCCGCTTTAATTGGCGCTCGGTGAGGGTATGTACAACAATTGGGGACAAAGGCACGGTCGTTAGCCGTCTTTGATGATGTTTTAGTGTTTGTGTAGGCTGAAGTAGACGCGATGGTTCGGTTTGGATTGAGTGCGTAAATTTTTGATACAAAACAAGCTTTAAATATAGTTTTTCAAGATTGATTTTGTTATTGAAATTAAATTGTTACTGTTTTGGGTGTAGTGTGTAAGGCTCTCTTAATATCTGCATCAGCATTTTATGTAATACTAGCTGATCCAGTGGTTTTTGATACAAACAAACAATTTTTTCCTCTTTATAATATTACTGTAAATTACACTTTGAACCGAACGGGCATCTATGTAATTTAAAATAAGGACTCGCAAATTGTGTCTTATCACCTGGCCACACCACATAGACATATTTCGTTTCGAGGAGGGTAGTTGTATATTACAAGTAAGGTACAAAAAACTGTTCAGCATCTCAGCTCATAGAATTTTCATAGATTCTGAAGTAGACATGCTAGGTTGGGCTAGAGTCTAGACCATTCGTAGAAAATAGATTGCTTTAAGGCCGGTTCAGATTAAGTTAGATATCCGGAGTGATTGTAACAATGGCTGCTTTAATTGGCGCTCGGTGAGGGTATGTACAACAATTGGGAACAGAGGCACGGTTGTTAGCCGCCTTTGATGATGTTTCAATTTTTGTGGAGTCAGAAGTAGAGTTACGGCCGTTTTCAAAGATTATGGATAGATTGTAATCTCAGATTAAATGACATTAGATTGTCAAAAGTCATAGCAAAGGCTATCCGTCGACAGCGTATTGAAATCAAAGTAAGTGCAAATAGATAGATTAGCCTGACTTTAGTTAGCAAAACGAAGGATAGATAGAATATTGAAAACGGCCGTTAGAGGATATGTGTGTAAATTAATGGACGATTGTGTACTAAGGTATAAAAATGTACGCTCAAAGTTTTGTCCAGGCTAGTTGTCAGAAGTAGGGCCGATTCTGATGTAGAGACATGAACTGTGTGTATACTCGCGAGGGTTTCATTGCTTCCCCCCCTCCCAAGTGGTATGACCCGATTATCTTTGAAGCTAGAACTTACCCCCCCCTCCCGTTGAAACTAGGGCGTCTTAACTCGTAAGTGCGTCGCGGATTGTGAAGTTTGGGAATCCCTGAGTTAAGCTGTTATTGATTCGGAAGTAGATATACAATCGCACACGTCTTCGTAATTTGTTAACAATTGATGAAACAAAACAAAAATAATTTATTAAGCTCTGCAATAGCACGGGCACAAATTAAAAGGTAACATTTAATACATTGATTTATACGACAAAACCTAACTCAAACGTAACAAAGCCTTACACACAATACTTCCATTACGTCGGAAGAGTAAAAGACAGTTTTTAATCCGATCGACACTATATGACAACAAAGAACCAACGTCCGAAACCTATTATTAAAATAAACAGAATTACGTGTAATGAAAGCGTTCGAAATTCAAATTGGCCCAACGCATTGACGTGAAATAGCGCGCGAACGTAAACAGGAAGCGCGGGCCCGCCATTGTCGGACGCAGTGTCGCCAACTACGAAAATAATAATTATCGAGGGTTGCCAACACAATGGAACTTTTTTTTAAATAACGGGTCGATCGGCTCAAGTGCTGCCTATTATCCGGGTGAAGGGGATTACGCTACAGTTTCCGAGGTTTTTTTATTGATTCCTATTCGTACCCTTTATCCAGGTGGCTCCCGGAGGTGTGCTAATGCGTATTTTATTTACTTTTTTAATCGGATAACGATTGGTTTTTCGAGCCGGAAGATGTGTTTTTTCGAACTTGAAATTTTTATTGAAAATATCGACGTTTTTTTTTCTATTTTATTTGTAAATGAGTTGCTTGTAGCTTTTCTTATAAAAGCACTCATAGAGTTCTAAGAAATGATAGCCGTGATCGAAATTGGCTATTTGAAACATATAGAGTATTCCATAGAATATAGCTGATGAAATTGCTCTATATTTGTTTCTGTGTTGTCGGGTTAGAATACGTGTGTCGCCACCCCATTTCCACCCGTGAGTGTCGAAAGAGGCGTCAGAGGGTAATTCTGCTGCATAACATCTTCAACAATAAAATAATGGGAGCTGCGAATTGCACGATTGGACTAAGCAGCACTGTGTTTCGTACGCTGAGCAGGTGGCCGGAGGCATCTCCATATATTTCCATCCCATTCCTCTTCCATCTCATCATTAATCCTCTGCTCATCCCACACCCTTCAAGCCGACTCAAAATAAATATTGAACAGTGAAACAGATTCTAAATTAATCCTTCATATGACCCAAAAGAGAACACGGGACTTTCAAAAGTTAACTTTTTTACCTTTAAAAGACCACAATTAAACAAAAAATTATTTCTACAAAACCTAGTTGTATGCTGAAAGGGTTTTATTGTCCAAATTTGTAACATTTTCGCGCTATTTCACGTAAATGCAATTTATAATGTAAGGTACTCTTTCATTGCGTAATTTTGTTTTGTTGATAATAGGGTTCGTTCGGACATCGGTCCTTTGTTGTCACCCATCTCGTGAGTGTTGATCTGTTTGTAATAAGTACCTTTTATCACTGATCTAATGGCTATTGTTATGTGTTTAAAACCTTTGATGGGTTTAAGTGAAGCTTTTTTAGTAGTCTTTGATTAAGTTTGTTAATTTTTTTTTATTTTGGTTTTGTGATTATCATTATTCGTGATTTATTCCTTTAATATGTGTTTTTAATAAATCAGAATTTATTAAAAACAAAAAAAAATCATGGTCGAAAAATAAAGATGGATATCTTTATTTTTTTAAATAGATATGCCCCGCGGTTCCACCCGCGTATACCTCCCCTTCCCGTAGGGTGTTTGGGATAAAAATTATACTTTGCCTTTTCTCGAGCTTAAAACAATCTCTTTACAAAATTTCTTTTCTCAGAGTTTCTTTCGCATTTATCATAAAGACTTTTTGTTTATTTAATTCTTGCATCACATCTTTAAACTCAGATTAGCTGAGCTTCACGCTTTTACTCGCGTATATATCCTGCTCCCGTAGGATTTTCGATATAAAAACTATCCTACGTCATTTCAAAGAATCTCTGTACAAAATTTCATCACAATTGGTGCTATAGTTTCGGAGCTTATTCAATATAAACAAACGAATCTTTCCTCTTTCTAATTTTAGTATAGAAATGAACCGTTCACAGAGCACTAGCTTACCAAGACATTAATAAATGTACCAGCATGAACAAACAGCCACTCGACTTGACTCCCAATTAATCTCTTTTTACCAATCAACTCTCCCTCTCCTTATCCCCTCCACATAGAGTTCAAAATCCCCTGATTTTCCCCTCGAGGGGGCGGCACGTGCTCTAATTACATAACCCCCAAACTGGGGCTTAATTGAATACGGTTATTTGATTTTGAGATTGACATATCTAAATACGATTTGAACTGTGATTGCAATTTAAATGCACAAGTCAACGCAATAAAATTAATAGGAAATTTTGTGCAAACAAAAGGATTTAGTGTTGTATAATTTTTGCAGGATTATAGCAATGTTATGAAATGTAAATTCAAATAGCTTTATTTGGTGAATGTAGGTATGTAGGATTTCGGTACTGAAATATATCTTACACATTCTATCTATAAGTTAGACATGCAAATATTCGTTATATAATTAACTAGTTGTACCCGCAGTTTCACTTGTGTATTTGATCAAAATCCTTACTTAGCGGATGCCTATGTCATAATTTCTACCTACATGCTAAATCTCAGTCCGATCCGCCCAGCGTGCGAGCTGTGCGTTGATAGATCACTATGTCAGTCAGTCACCTTTGAGTTTTTTATATATAACAATATAATGTAAAGCTATAAAGTGAATACGAAACAAAACCAACAAAGCACTATTAATAAATTCGTCAATGTTATAAAATTGCGTCTCCATCAACCAGTTCGTTGCACACACTTGTGCACTATAATATCTCCTGCGCTGTAGGCTGGTCTCTCTAGACATTGGCCGCCGTAGCCGAAATTCGGTCAGGAACGTTTTATTCATATACAAATAGAGAAAAAAATCGTGACATTGTAAATATTTTTGTCTATCATGAAATTATTATTATGTATGACTATAAATGTTTTGTAGTCATGAGGACGACTTGTAGAAAGTACATCAGGCATTATATCAATAAGTTGATATTTTTTTACAATACCAATCTAATTTACTTCTTAGTTTGAATATTTAAACAACTGTATAAAATAAAAAAAAAATTGTAAGGTGCTACGAGGATTTCTAAGACATGGCAACATTTCCTGGTCTAGGCGATTTGGAACAAAGGAAAAGTGAATTATTTTGGTGGAGTTTTCTAACAAGCTCCGTGCTCAGACGTAGCCCGGGGGGTGCGTCACATTGTCATCCAAAATTGCGATTCTGACATGACTTATGAAGGCTGTAGTTTTTAGTATGTGTTTTCGTGAGTTTCAGATAAGGTGCTTTTCAAAGTGATATTATTATTAGGATATTATCACGTTTTAAAATTGCCTCGTTGTTTAGAGGTTAGCGTCTTCGCGTAAAAACCAAGAAGTCCTGGGTTTTATCCTCCGTAGAGAATTGTGACACTGCCAGGACACAAAAGGCTGATCACCTATTTGCTCTTAATGATCAGAAAAAGGATTAGGGACTTCACTTTAGATGGTCTATAGAATTATAAAAGTCTGTTAGTCAATCCATTTATTATCCTTCTTTTTGTTAAGTGAGGTTAGTGGTCGTCCTGTGCTAATCATCGGAAAGCCACCCGAAAACCAGGAGTTTAACAATAATCCCTTGTAATATACAGATGACAAAATATGACGTAGTATTCTTCTAAATAGTACCAGTGGCCTGAACACTAAAACATACATTTTTGAAATTATCTTTTGTTAACAGTTGATATCCTTTGATTTTCTCGGTTAATATTAAAGTTAGCAAGGTTATCGATGTTAGCAAGCAACGATAACAAAGCGTGACGTGCACGATATTACGATCAAGGTATTCTGAAGTGACGCACCGGCGGGCGGATCCCGCAGGCATCTGACGAAGCGGCCACTTGAGCACGCGCCGCGCTCTCATTATGGCCTGTCCCCACCTTCGCAGTCGAGTGCCGTGTCTCGTTTAGAGCGAGGCTTTATTTGCCACCAAGAAGCTGGAAGAATTTATAGGCTTGATAGTCTCAGATCTAACCATTGTATAGCACCCCTGACCGACTTCGGCTATGGTCGTCAATCTCAACAGAGACTAGCCAGCTGCGCAGGAGATATTATAGTGCACAAGTTTGGCCTGTCCCACCTTCGCAGTCGAGTGCCGTGTCTCGTTTAGAGCGAGGCTTTATTTGCCACCAAGAAGCTGGAAGAATTTATAGGCTTGTTGGTGATAGCCCCAGATCTTATCCATAGTCCCAAAACCCACAGCTAGGGAAAAAGTGACAACAGATTTCCTCTTCGAGGATAACTAGACGACTGAGAAAAACTGTGACTGTCTTACTATTAATAAATGAACATTGAAGAGTATTCTACCTTCGTCGTCGAGTGCGGTGTCTCGTATAGAGCGAGGCTTCATTTCCCGCCTGATAGAAGAATATCCAGGCCGAGTCACATCCACGAAGCGCCCATGTGCTACACTAAGATATGGAAAATAGATGGTTGATAAACATACTGTCTGAGTACATTCCTACATGGTTTAGATAAATTAACACTGAAGAATTTTCGGGACCTTTAGTCTCGTTTAGCGCGAGGCTTAATTTCCCGCCAAGAACCAGAATATCAGCTATCCGAGTATTTTTTTAAAGGAAGATATTCCCAGACCCATCTAGTTCGAAATTCACGATAAGTGACGTGCCCAAAACATTGCGACGCGTGCCCTCGATGGCACGCATGCCATTGGTTTGCCACCCCTGCATAGTGGAGCTTTGCAGTGGAGTGCCGTGTGTCGTTTAGACTGAGACTACTTTCCGGCCACGAAGCTGATCGAATTGATCACAAAAAGTTAAGGAATCCAAACTCATACTTTTCTAAAAAAAATTCTATGTATAGCTTTTAATTAATATGAAGATCTAGAAAAGTTTTTGAGTACCGATCTAAATATATATAACTCAAAGGTGACTGACTGAAATAGTCATCTATCAACGCACAGCTCAAACCATTGGACGGATCAGGCTGAAATTTGGCATGCTAGCAGATGTTATGACGTAGACATTTGCTAAGGAAGGATTTTGATCAATCCTGAAAATCCCACGGGAACAGGCTATATACCCGGGTGAAGCCGGGTCACGTCTAGTAAATTATAATAATATACGTATTTTTCATAAATATATTTATAGTATGGATAAATTAACACGCACTTCTCCAAGACCTTGGTGGTCGAGTGCCGTTGCGTGTTCTTGCATTGTTATGAATGTATATAAATTAGATGACACATTATTATAATAATAAATTCTGCCCGCGGATTCGCTCGCATTAATTTATCTGCTCTATACAATGTATCCATATATGTTATATGTATCTATATATGTTAATAGCCTAACTTTATAAGAATTTTTATCAAAATCAATTGGGATGTAGCTCTTCAAAGCCGTAATTGCCTGTTTCTGGAGCTGTGGAGTGTATATTTTTTTTTAATTCATCAGTTTTTAGTTCTATAGTAATTAAAATAATTCTCAGGTAATAGTAGTGGCAGTTTTTTGTCAGTTCTTGATAGCTTATTTAAGATTATTTTTGTTTGTATGTTTGTAAAATAATCGCTCCTCTGACCTATTTCGGTCATGGTGGCCAATCCCAACAGAGACTGGCCAGCTGCGCAGGATATATTATAGTGCACAAGTGCGTGCACTACCTATTCCTTTACTTTCAACTCTCAACTCGATCAGTATCTGCGCGCATTAGTACCGATTGCTTCTAGTGCTCGAACGTCTTATTGACGACATGACCCACCTACCTTCACTTTGCTTTTTCGTTATGACTAGCTGTGATTTGTTAACTGACTAGTTCTATAATTGGTCAGTTGTAGGATCACAGCACATTTCTATTACATTCAACATAAGTTTACATAAATCCTCTATCAGTTTATTACAATATAATACTATTGGCATGTTAATGAATCTCGTACGTGGTAAGGTTAGTTGTTGCACAATTATTATTGGTTGGAGCATACTTCAAGGAAATACCCATTGAAATTCGTTTTCGATTCCCTGACTAGCTCCAAAGTTGTTGAGAATTTCAAGTAGGATCTTGCAGTTTTACTGCGTTTGATTTGTCAGGAGATATTTTGTCATATTGAAACTATTATTATGTTTTTAAACTACCTTCTTCCTTTGCCTTTGTGAATTATCCTGTGTCCTTTGTCAGAATAAGTTTCTGCGCGATTTAGTTATGACTAAGAATAGAAACACAAATTCTTTGTTTCTTATTTTTTGATAAAAACGATTATTCGATTTTTTATATGAATTTATAAATGTAATTATATAAAACTGAGAGATGACCGACTGACATAGTGATCTATCGACGCACAGCCCAAACCACTGGACGGATCGGGCTGAAGTTTGGCATGCGAGTAGATGTTATGACGTAGGCATCCGCTGAAGGATTTTTGATCAAATCATGCCATCAAAAGAACAGAGTGACAGATAAAAGCGGGAGAAACCGCGGGGCACAGCTCGTATTCAAATTTGTTGTTTTGTAACGCTTAAATAATCTCAAGCTCTGCTTATAGATAGAGGTAGAGGTGTGATAATTCAAATAAATAAGAATAAATAGGAGATAATATAAATTTAAAACGTTTTGTAAGTAAAAGTAAGTGTTTTAAGTACTTTTAAGGTATTTAAATTTTCGCATTCAATGTCGCTTATAATATTTGAGTTATATTCTATATTTCATAAGTTTTGCATAGCCCTTTAAAGTATTATTAAAAATAATTTATAATTGCCATATTACAAAATAAGTCACTACAGATTTTACTTCAGATAATTTTTCGGTGCATTCAGAAATACTCAAAAATATGCGCACTTTTTGGTCAATTCCATGCGAGTTTTTGTTCATTTTGTAAGACACAACCACTAAAACACCTCGCATTATATAATTACATTCGCAATACAAGCCGCGACTGTCGCGCGTCGCATTGAAAGACAATCTTAAAACTATATCAAATACCACGAGCGGACTCAAAGTGCAAATTTTCGGAGCCATTTTCGCTCTCATCTCAGTGAAAAATGTCTGCATTCATAATAGCGGGCTAATGGGCGCCGGCGACACATTCATGGGCTGAAAGCGGGAGAATAAGAGCAATACGTTCGTGCCAAAATTATACAGACTCGGAGTGTGGGGCATTGAGGGTCTCGAGCTTTTGGGCGTTTAGATGCAATGAGTAATTAAGGACGGCCACTAGAAACTATTGGGACAGGTGGAAGATTCATTTGAAGGTCGATTGGATGGTTCGGGAGGTGGTTTTTTTGGTAAGATTTTTCGTAGTAGGATTTTGGAGCTAATCAAATATATAATACGGGAGAAGTCAAATGATCTCGTTGAAAGTTTGTTGCGAAATAAGTAATTGTTGTTATATTAATTTGATTTCACGAGCTTGAGTATCTAATTCAGCCGTGAGACGTTGATCGTCTGTGAATGTTTATATATCACAAAATTTGATACCATCTCAAATTTTGTGATGGGGGAATAAGAGCAATGCGTTCGTGCCAAAATTATACAGGCTCTGGGGTGTGGGGCATTGAGGGTCTCGAGCGTTTTGGGCGTTTAGATGCAATGAGTAATTAAGGACGGCCACTAGAAACTATTGGGACGGGTGGAGGATTAATTTGAAGGTCGATTGGATGGTTCGGGAGGTGGTTTTTTTGGTAAGATTTGAAGGGGATATTGACAATGTTTAAGTAGGATTTTAGAGCTAATCAAATATATAGTACAGAAGAAGTCAAATGATCTCGCTGAAAGTTTGTTGCGAAATAAGTAATTGTTGTTATATTCTAGCGTAAGACGTTGATCGTCTGAATGTTTATAAGGTTTTTACAAAATTTGATACCATACCACTAAGTAGTGACTATTTTTGATTATAATTTACAAATATGTCATGTTTATAAATTAATAGCTGTGTCGCGTTTCACCCGCGTGAAATTTCCTGTTTGATTTCGCGATGAAAAATACTTATTTCCTTCCTCAAGTTTCAAACTTAATAAATTGTATCCAGATCATAGTCCATTGAAAAGTTACATTTGGGTATGCATTTCTCAGAGGACGCAATTTTTTTTTATAGATGTCTAGGGGGGGTTAATGAAAGCTTAAGTCCAAGTTTGTGGGGTTGCAACCCTTGTCCCTCGGCCGCTATCTTGGAAAAAGGGTTGTATATGATTTTTACGGTTTATCTGACAAACTATTGGTCTTTCAAAAAAAATAAAAAAACTAGTTTATGGAAAATTTAATTTTCTACAACTTTGGTCTAGAACTTTTAATCGTACAATCAAAAATAAAAAAGATATAAGCGAAAAACTATAAGAAAAGTCGACAACATTTTTTTTTCGCCGCCTTAACTTTTTTTCTGGTAATATTAGAAAAAAATAACATCAGGGCATATTTAAAGAGGAGTTTTCAAGGAATATTTGTGGTATATAGTTTTCAAAAATTATTCATTAATTTGGGTATTACAGCGCTTCGAAGTGAACACTAAGTTTCGAAACTGCACGAATATTAGTAATGATTTTTCATTACCATCTTTTATTTCTTTTACAATATTTTAAATATGTACATAATTAATATTGCATGATTTTTTAGGTTTATTATTTACTACAAAACTTGGAATTTATTGTTTTTTTTAATTTGTAAATAATATACATACATGTTGGGAAAAAATGGCAACATTTTGTTAATAAAAGGCAAAAAAATAAAAAGCATTCATAAAATAAATACATTTGCGGATGTCGAAAAGCAGGCCTCAAATGTTTTGCAGTATTTCTTCATTGTTCTGGAGAGACTTGCAGTAACGTAATGGACGTATCAAAATTAATAGGGGAAAATTATTTTAAAGATGAACCGCTCTCGATGACACCATTTCTTTCTCCGATTCTTCCACAACAATTTAATTTTGAAGCTCAAACACATCCTGAGCAGCAGCCTGGCTCATCTTAAAGAGCGAGAATGCAATTCTAATATGACTGAGGAATGTGTTTACTTGAGTGCACACGTAAAGACCGAATTGCGACCAATCTCTGCAGAGACTAGCCCACCGCGTGTGAGATATTATAGTGCACAAGCGTGTACGCAAGCATCGGTGCACTCTCCTTTACTCTTATAATCCGATGGGACGAAAAACCGACACGATCAGAGAAAGATCGGGCGCAAGACGGATGGCTTTACGCGTTCTCGAAGGTACGGGTGTGTTCCAACACCGCCAACTTACTGACTCAAGGCTGCTATCGAGATGTTTGTCAGAAAACCGCAATAACATTTTCTTTGACCCTACCCGGGATTCGAACCCGAGAGCTCTCGTTCTGTAGTCAAACATGCAACTACTATACCAACGAGGCAGGCAAAATGTTTAACAATGTTGTAATATTAATAATTAAAATATTGTAAAAGAAATAAAAGATGGTAATGAAAACTCATTACTAATATTCGTGCAGTTTGGAAACTTAGTATTCACTTCGAAGCGCTGTAATACCCAAATTAATGAATAATTTTTGAAACTATATACCACAAATATTCCTTGAAAACTCCTCTTTAAATATGCCCAGATGTTATTTTTTTCTAATATTACCAGAAAAAAAGTTAAGGCGGCGAAAAGAAAATGTTGTCGACTTTTCTTATAGTTTTTCGCTTATATCTTTTTTATTTTTGATTGTACAATTAAAAGTTTTAGACCAAAGTTGTAGAAAATTAAATTTTCCATAAACTAGTTTTTTTCATTTTTTTGAAAGACCAATAGTTTGTCAGATAAACCGTAAAAATCATATACAACCTTTTTTCCAAGATAGCGGCCGAGGGACAAGGGTTGCAACCCCACAAACTTGGATTTAAGCTTTCACTAACCCCCCCTAGACATCTATAAAAAAAAATTGCGTCCTCTGAGAAATGCAAGGTTAGGCCAAAAAAATGTAACATTTCAATGGCCTATCAGTACAGTGGTTTAGCCGTGAAGAAGAGATAGACAGAGTTACTTTCACATTTATAATATTAGTAAAGATTTATATAGTGTAGACTCAAACACCATTATGACACACATTTGGACATATAAATGAATTTGAATTTAATACCGTTAACGAAGTCAAAATAGGACATGGTCCGCACTTTACGTGGACAAAGCCACGGGCAGTAGATGTACAACAAGTATCAGGGTATCAAAGCCCCCAAGCCAACACAATGGGCCTAATGGCGTTGCCTGTTACCCACCGCGTAATTATCACGTGCCTGCCCCAGGATCACAAGGAAAATACTGGTTTTTGATTGATTGTGGAATTTTAGCAATATTTAAGTGATGTCGCATTGTATTATGTTTTATTTAACTCTTTATCTATACTAAATTTATAAAGCTGAAGAGTTTGTTTGAACGCGCTAATATCAGGAACTATTGGTCCGATTCGAAAATTTTTTTAGTGTTAGATAGCCCATTTATCAAGGAAGGCTATCTATCATCCCGATATTTCCTCGGGAGCGAAGCCTTGGGGCGCAGCTAGTTACACTATAAAGACGGAAAAACACTAAAGTATAAATTATAGAATTGACAGTATAATAAGCGGTCTTATCACTAAACAGTGATTTCTGCCAGGCAACAACAACACTGGGCAAAATGGTAGTGAGCAAAATAGGTCTGAGTGAAAAAGTAAGTGAAACAAAAAAAAGAGGAAAATAACTGGAGGGTGATATATAGTAAAAGAAACAAGTTATATTATAAATGTATGTATGGGTGTGTGTGTCCCTGTGGTAAAGTTATATAACAATTATTAATGCTTGTATGTTTGTCGTGGGTTCACCTTTAAGTCGTTAAGTGCGTCGTAATACCGCTAAACACCAGCGCAAATACACCTTCATTGTTCGCAGCAGAAGTGTCGATAGTTGATCCTTTTAGAGACGAAGGTCGCCACCCTTCGATAAGTACATAAGTACTGATTTTTTGATGTACTTCAAAATATTAACAGGACAGCGAAGACCCGGTTGGTGCAGTGGATACAGCTATGGTTTATTGCGCTGGAGGGTGTGGGTTCCATTCCCAGGAGTAGAAAATTATGTGATGAACATTGTAATTTTCTACTGTCTGGGTGTTAATTTATCTATAGTATGTATTATGTGATGAACATTTGTACTGAGTGCGTGTTAATTTATATAGTATTTACAAAAAAAAAGTATGTTTAAGTATGTATATCAGTTATCTAGTTTCCATAGTACAAACTTTGCTTAGTTTGGGACTAGATGGCGCCGCGCAGTGTTAAATGTACCTGAATGTTTATTATTAGTTATTTATATTTCATTGGTATGAGGGTACTTTTAATGTCCGATTTCTGAGGTCTACATCTCTAATGCCCAGTTCCTATAAAAATAAAACGCGTCGTTTTACTTACGGGCAGTACAACATCCTACTAGGCGTAAGTCTAAAGCGTATCACTACATAGTATAAAACAAAGTCGCTTTTTCTGTCATGTGTCATGTTGTATGTCCCTATGAACGCTCAAATCTTTAAAACTACGCAACGGATTTTGATGCGGTTTTTTTAAATAGATAGAGTAACTCATGAGGAAGGTTTTTATGTATAATATCATCCATTAAACCCGTGCGAAGCCGCGGCGGGTCGCTAGTCTATAATAAACGAAGAATTAACAAAACTACCAATACTTGGTTCCGATTCGTTGTCTAAAACCGCTCGTTAATGAAAACGGTTCGTATCTGTTATACTACGTTCCGTCGTTTATAGGAACCGGGCTTAGGTCGTTAAGTGCGTCGCTAATACTTCTAAACACCGGGGCAAATAGGCCTCCATTGTTCCCGCGAACCGTCGATAGGTTGTCGATCCTTGAAGCCAAAAGTTGCCACCCTTTGATAAGCTGTTGTAAGTAGTATGGTGGAGTTCTAAAATCCACCTTAAGTCATTTATTTTTGTATTTTAATTTTACTTGTTTTCTGTCGGTTTCTATTTATTTTTTTTAGAACATTTTATTATTACAGAAATTGGTAATTTCCTCAAATATCAACTACAATTTTATATTCAGGATGTCAAAACACATGTCTAGTTGGGTCCTAGTCCAATTTCTGCATTCGATGATTATAATTCTTAATAAGAAATACATAATACATATCATGTGTAAAAATACAAGTGACATCTATCACGGAATACAAACGAGATCTCCACTCGAAGTATCGACTTGCAAAATTTACGTAGAATTTAGTGTGAAATTCTTCGCAATCCTCGTGTGGGCGACATTAGCGGCAAAGCGAGCGATTAACCACTCCGCGGCTCTCGGCTGCGTGAGGTGCTGAGAGCTGCGTGAATGGGAGCCGCTTTGTGTGTAATGATCTCAGGGCTGCACCTCACACGTCACTAATGCCACCGTACAGATAGGTGGAGATGTCAATCGTGTGTGTACCTCATTTATGTTTTCATACTAGTTGATACGCGTGGCTTGACTCCTTAGCATAATGTTATAAAGCCTATGTTACTCGTGGATAATGTAGCTTTTGAATGGTGAAACAATTTTGAAAATCGGTCCAATAGTTTTTGAGCTATTAAATCAAACAAACGAATAGACAAAGTTTTGGGAGAGGATTAGGATGGAGGAGGAAAATGGGAGAGGAGTAGAACAGAATGGAACAAACTAGAAGATGGATGGGGATACAGGCCTCCGGGCCACCACCCACCGTTCCAAACACAGTGCAATACTGCTTCACGCCGATCTTCTGCAGGGGGGGTGGCCACACTGGCCGGTGTGAGCTTGACCCGATCGTGCAATGCTCGGCTCCCACACTTTTTTGCTGAAGATGTTAAAGTTTATTTATTTGATAGCGCTAACCACCCGGTAACTGTGACAATTGCGTTTCTCAGCAACGCATCATAGTCATATACGCCTGAAATTTGTCGAACAGTCAACTTTAATAAATCCATAACTATTTACAGTAGAACGAAAATACTCAGAAACCGGACATAAATAAATATTCAGGAACAATTAACACTACGCCACCTAGTCCCAAACTAAGCAATGCCTGTACTATGGAAACTAGATAACCAATAGACATACTTAAACATACTTTTTTTTATAAATATATACATACTATAGATAATAATTTAACACCCAGACAGTCGAAAACTACAATGTTCATCATCAATTTTCTATTCGTGGGGATCGAATCCACAACGTCAGGTGCAATAGACCTAAAACTAGTATACACCACACCACATAAAACGAGTATTTGTATGAACATAAATAACATTAACCATATATTTATTTCTCTAGACCGATCCCACTCCTTCGGGCCTCAGCGTAGCGGGTACGTCCCCCACCAGAGCTACGAGCAGGGCTACAACCGGTCCGGCTACCAATCCAACCAGCCCAGCGACAGGTTCCAGCGCAACCAGGATCGCTTCGGTAACCAGAGGTACGGCAACCACAGCAACCAGGGGCACAGCAACCAGGGGCAAAGCAACCAGGGGTACTCCAGCAACCAACGGTACGGAAGCAACCAGGGATACTCCTCGAATAAGAACCAGAATCAAAACCAGAGGTATGACAATAGGAATCAGAATCAAGGGGGGTGGAGACCTCAGGGGCAGAATAGGTACCAGGGCAATTCTACCTGGCGTTGATTTTCGTGTAAATAGTAGGTTAGGTTAGATACAAGCTTTTGTAAAAACAGTTGATCGATGATTGAGAAAGATTCATGGTTTATAACTTAAATTCAAATGTTATAAGTGGTTTTTATCGAAAAAATATTTGACACTTTGCTAAACTAAGGCGCGGTCCATTAAT
>LQNK01000394.1:84995-111065 GCA_001586405.1 Phoebis sennae
GCTAGTTTATTATATAATTGTTGATTCCTGTAAAAAAGCAGTAAAACAATAAATATGCTAAAAAAACCTAAATTGGTAATTCCAAAAAACACTTCATTACAGATCAAGCCTCGTCACGTTTATTTTTAACCGACTTTCAAAATAAAAGGAGGTCTCAATACGACATTTTTTTATATCGATTTTGTTGTAAAATAATATGTGATTATGAAATTCATCTGCGATTTTTATGGGTTTAGTGACCCAAGGAAAATAAATAATTTTGAACATTTTTAATTAGATTTAGTTAAAACAAATTGGCATTATAATTATAATATAGGATCGTTATGATAGTAACCTGATGGTGGTAGTTCGAATCCCAACGAAGGTAAAAGAGTTAAATTCTGTTAGGTTTGAATGTAAAAGGCAAAAAACATACAAATATGTATGTCTCAAAAATTGAGAAAATTTATAATTTTTTGCCGTATATGACGTTGGTGTTACAATTTTTAACGGTAAAAATTTGCAATGTTTAGTTTTAAGTTATATTTTAGGAAATAAAGCAAATGACATTTTCAACACTTGATTTTAAAATAGTTCACAAATAAATGATTTGTAAAATATTTGGTTTTTTATTTGTTATTAAGACCCTTCCTACATCCCCCTTATATTAATAGCTAAAATATAGTATTTTCAAAAAGACAGGTATTTTTGACGACCCGATTGGCGCAGTGGTTCAGCATTGATCTATTGCGCCGGAGGTTGTGGGTTCGATCCCCACGAGCAGAAAATTATGATGTGATGAACATTATATTTTTCTAGTATCTGGGTGTTAATTTATCTATAGTATGGATGTATTTACAAAAAAAAGTATGTATAAGTATGTCTATCAGTTATCTAGTTTCCATAATACATGCTTTGCTTAGTTTGGGACTAGATGGCGTTGTGTTAAATGTCCAGGAATATTTATTTATTTATTTTTGGTGGCACTTAAAAAAGCCACGATAGGCCTGCAGTTCCACGTCGGGGTATAATAGGAGAGGCATCAGACAAGTTTTCAGCTTGCCTCAAACACACACACACACAAAAATGGTCCTAGCTCTCAGAATATTAACTTCACGTCAACTTTTTAAATCTTTCTGTCCTTTGTCAATAAAGTTTTGACACTATGTATGCAATAACTGATTCGATTTTTCTATGAATTAAACTTAAATATAGAGAATAAAACAAAATGTATTAACTGTGGGAAGGTTGTAACAGTTAATGATATAATACACCTAAAAAAGGTATGTTTATTAGTAGTTCCATAGTACAAGCTTTGTTTAGTTTGGGACTAGATGGCGTAGTTAATTATCCCTGAATATTTATTATTATTTTGATCTATTTTTCATAGTTACATTCTTATTGTAAAATAAATACAACTAATACAACATTACATTATTGTATAAATGCGAAAGTTTCTTACTCTTTCAAGAAAAAACTTTTGAACCAATTATAATGAAACTTGGCATACATATAGGTAAGAATTCAGAATAACATATAGGCTACATTAATCCCGGAGTTGCCACGGGGTCAGAAGTTACGGGGGTGAAACCGCGGGGCGTGCTAGTACCTCATAATCTAATTTTATAGTGTCAAATCAAAATGTTATTTACAAATTATTCTCTCGCCTATTTTTTGTATGAAAAAGCAATTCCGCTTTCATTATATTTAAGAAAATCTGTAAGGTCCATTAACAATGGTATCAAATCTAAAGTTCCGTTATTTTAACCCTCAGCTAGCATTATTATAAAACAAATAATTTCCCAAGATCGCTGATTATTAACGGTCCATTTAAGCTTACCTGGACAAAAAATACCTAGTCGCCGTTAAGTTCATTCAGATCTCAAGTGGCCTCCAGCCAGAGTCCCTAATTCCCTTTCATCTGCACAATTTCGTGCCTTCGATTGTGAAAAAAATTAAAAAACTATTGATCGCGAACAAATGTGCCACTCGAGACTCGCTTTGTCCGCCATATTGGAAATTATTTGGCGGCAACATGTTTTCATATGCGAATTAAAAATGGGTTGATGAAATAATTAGGTTCAATTTGAAATGTTTCGATCAAAGGAAATTGTTTTGTGAATTACTACCATATCTCATTTTTAATAATAACTATGATTAAAACTGAATCGTATTGAAAATAGCAATAAGTAGGTAATCGATAATTAATATTCTTCATTTGAGAGGGGAAGTTAAGCAGACCAAACGTTTTGCGATATGTACTTACTACTTTGAAGGTGACAATTCTTGTGCCCTGAAGTATAAATAACGGGTCAATAATAATAATTAATAACTTATTATGATTTTGAAAGATATACTTAAATGAATTTATGGTTCATTAGTCAAGCATATAAGATGTAGGTGAGAGGAATACCTCTTGCGTTTCTAATTTCTCTTTAGTACAAGAAACTGTTAACTAAAACTAACTTTGACTAACTTTAAGTGAACGGAAACTATTTCCTGATATAGTTATATAGTAGTTAGTATTTCGTAGTTAGTATACTAGGAGGTCGCCGCATTACGTTATAATGTGAAAGGTCAAGTTGTTAAGCAGATGTTTTATCAATTCTTGAAGAGTTAATCTCATGAACATGTTTTTTGTACTGGCGTTTGGGGTTCATGCCCTGGTCGGCAAATTCGGCATTAGGGCAGGGGCATTTTTCAGTTTTTGCTCCATCTAAATAAAAATGAAGATCCGGAGCTGTTTTATCCTTGGGTATTTCTGATGCCGAATCTCCATCTTCCATGTATATTTTATTAATTTTTCATAAGGTTCTGTACAATGCCAAAAGACCAAGAGCCTGAAATAAAGTCCGCCTTAGTTTAGCGATATAGTATTGCAGATTAGGGTCCAAGTGAAAACAAAAATAGTGTGGATCTTTTCTGAAGATAGATTAAAGTTTTCATACTTATAAAATAGGATTAATAAAAAAGAATGGAAAAGAAAAGTACCTGTCATATATTATATAGTAGATAAAAGACAAAAGGAGTTATCAATGAAAAAATCATGTACCTGCGGTTCACTTGATGTTAAAAACTTAAAAGTGACTGACCGCAGCATGAACAACTACAACAACAATGTTTCGTAGAGCTTGCCGGCTTGAAGGAAGGGGAGGGAATAAAGAGAAGCATAAAAATGGGCAACTGGGAGAGGAGTAGAGCAGGATGAGAGAGAAATAGAAGGGAATACAGACCTCCGAGCCCTCGCTCTATACGGCCGTACAATTCTGTTTCACGCCGGTCTTTTGCTGGGAGGATAATATCAGCAGTGCGAGCTTGACCCCCGTGCAATGCTCGGCTCTTATGCAGCAGAATTACCCTCTGTCGCCTATTATGACACCCATGAATAGAAATGGGGTAACAACACACGTATTCTACCCCGTCGCCACAAGGAGAAAAAAAGTACTAGAGTTTTACCAAATATCTTAAAAATAGATATGAGGATCTACAAATCGTATCTACTTTTCCAGAAAAAAATAATAAAAGTAATATTACTATATTTCCAAGCCCTTATGATATTACGTAATTTATTAAAAATTTAGAGCTACTCAGCAGACTACATCTTTGATTCAGGCTTTATCCATGCATACTATACTATTTAAGTTAAATATGATTTAATTATACTCATATTATATATTTCATACTATTTTCATTCCTGTATTGGTGTAACTACTGTAAGGACAGTGAATAATAAATAAGTTGTTCAAATAAGAATCAAATTACAGAATTTAAAAAAATCGTATTTATTTTCCAAAGAAATGTTCAAGAAATCAAGAAACAATCCACTCATTTTTTCCCAATAAAACCACAATTCTTTGCCATTCAAGTTCAGCGAGACGACACATACGGTATTTCTTAAATTCGCGAATTCCCATCCAAATTACATTTCGAGCGTGTCACTCTGCTCACTTCCCATAAATCTAGAATGTTCATTTCACCGTGCAATGTCAGTCTTGGCGTAATGAGCAGTAGGGCGGGCCAGCCAGCGTGTCGCCGGCCGCCATGCTGCGCTCGCGTGATCTCGAAAGAACGCTTACCGCGCGAACACAGCGTGCGTTCCAAATTCAAATGCCGTTTGACAGGGGCCTTTCTTTTCGACGGCTCAGACTCTAGGGAATTTGACTTATTGACATCTTGAGTCCAAGTGGCGCTGACTGGACGCTGTCAAGTGTGAATGAGCAATTTGGTGTTTGATGGGAAACTTGGAGTAAAGCTTGACGTGAGAAAGGGGACGTGAAGTCATTGATTGCATCAATCTTGATTAATTCGCCATTGTGTGCTCTATTATTTAGTCATGACAAATTGCGGTAAGATTTGCTGATGATAGAAATATATTGAAGTACGAATTCGGTCATTAGCAATCTTTACCTAAAAAAACCAACCAGTTTTTTCATACAAAATATCTAAATATAATAATAATTTATTTATTAAAGTAAATTGGATTTACTCAGAGAAAATTACAATAATTAAATAAGTAAGTACATTAAAATTAGATTATATATTACAATTAATTATATTACAGATTATATTAGATTAATAATACTTATTTTTTGAAAGAAGTCTGATAATAGGTAATACAACGTATTAAAAATCTGAAAGTTCGTCACTTAATTACGCATAACCAATTGGATGAATTTTAAAATTTGGTTCATAGGTTCAACTTCAAAGCCACGATGTACACACACTTTTTATCCAATGAAGAAGAAGGCGAAGTTGTAGGCGTAAGCCAGAACTTTAATAAATTAAAATAACAGCGTCCAATACCTTCTTATTTTTAAATCAATTATGTTTTTATAGCAGTAACATTTGTGAACTTTGCATATTTTGTTGCCTATTTAAATCAATTATTAATTAATATACAAATCGAAGAGTGAGGGAGCCAACGACGCGAGGTGGAAGTAATTTATAAATTTAATACATATTCAGTTACACTAGAAACATATATTTTTATAAAACTAATATTTTCTAAAAATAATATTTTAACAATGGTAATCTTAACTAAAAAATATACAAAAATAGTATCGTTTGTTTTTTAATTACGCCATAAATTAATTATCTCCACCACAAAACAATCCTTGTTCAAGTGAACTACTGTTTGTCGAACAAAAAGTTAGAAACTTCAATTTATTACCTCCCAACTGACCATCCAAACAGTCGTAAAACTCGTAAATCAACAAAACAAAGTTACTTCCACAGATAACCGCCAAATTAGCGCGTAAAAAACTAAATTGTTCTGGTTCCCGCCCAAATTTGGCATTCACGTCACAGCGCGTCGCTTCCCTATCATTGGTGGCCATTGCTTCATTCTGATTGGCTAGCAATTTGACAGTAATGGCGTTAACACGATACATCGCAATTTAAAATGTAACAAGTTCCAATATGTCAAATTTTATTTTCAACTTTATTGTATTCACGTAAAGTTGATTTTCGATTGAGGGAGGGATGAAAATATGATAGTACAACTGTCAATTACTCCCCTCTGGCCAGATGTTGCCACACTTAGTAACAATTTCACCCACGGCGTTTCGAAACCTATTGTGCAACTTTATTTTTTTGTATTATTTCGACTAATTCTTTTGTCGTGCGGTTGGTTAGATTTTATCAGCGAGGGTGAGTCAATTCATTGATGCGCTCGCCGCTACCGGTTTTTAAATGGTTTTTATATGATGTTGTTTTATCGTGATATTATGATTAAATACTTTTAGAGTTTCATTGTTACTCGGATAGCTAATTTTGTTGTGTTTGAAATGATATTAATTAAAGTGGATACTATTAAAACTTTAGTTTTAAAATATAAAATTTGAGTAAAGTAGGTACGTTACGTGAACCGCGAATGTAATAAGAATTAATTCATAAAATATTAGCTGAAATAGTTTTTAATTTTATTGTAATTCATTGGTCAAACACACCTTCTTTGAAATTAAATAAACTACGGAAATTATCCTTGTTATTCAATTAATAAAATAACAATTTTTTTTGATAAAAGCGAGATACTTAATAAAAATCATTTATAAATATAGATCTGTATCCATTTATAAGTAGGTACTAAATCAAATTCGGAATCACTGCGTATAAACATTACAGCAATTAACACATCAGAATTTTAAAACTACGGATAGATTTTCATAAAACACAGATCACGTTAATTTATCGCGTGAAACTAGCCATAACTAAGCCATGTAATATTGCCGCACGGCCGCCTCTTGGAGTATATTTTATTTTTTACTCTTAATTCGCGCGGCCGGGCACTCGAGCGGACCCGAAAATCTCGAAAATTCACCCGTGTGTCGCAATTACTGACGCAAATCTATGAGGGTTCCGTGGAATTTTATGACGATGGAAGTATGAATGTTTTAGATACGCATTTGTGGAAATATTTCTGTTGCTCCAATTAAAATCATAATAAGTTTTAGTTTTGTATTTTGAGATTATTAGTTTGATGTAGAAAGTTATAAATATCTGTAGAGTTATTTAAAAGTAAAAATATAATATACCTTTTTTTATTTTTCGATTTCTAATATGTCCTGGATAGACTTTAAATACACAAAAGGGGTTTAACTAAAAAAACTTTAAATACTTACTTAATTTAATTAAATACATGGTCTACAACTTTATATGCGAAGATTATAATAAAATACCCTACAGTTAATGAAAAACATTTGAGTTTTTATTGTGATTAAGTAATAAACACAAAAATACAAACTTTTTTATATTTTTTTGGTTATTTTTAAACGGACCTCTAAGCCAAACCGTCAACTGACATTATTATGTATTTTGGAAAAATCCATTGTTTCGTAATCTCCCCAGGCCCTCCACTCAACGTTCCATTGAACGCTAAATTTTCTATGTTCATTGTAAAATCTATTATATAGCTTTTTGTTCGCGCGAACGTGAGGCCAAACCACCCTTGACACTATTATGATTTGCATCCACTTCAATTTTTAATGTGTTATTATTAATAATGCAACAATTTCTCTTTTATTGTGTGGCCAACTATATTGCAATAATATTATTATTAAATACTTTACATGATTAACTGTATTTGACAGTTGATTTTTTACTCGCCTTTGCTATTTATTAAAATCTTACCTCTCATAACTATCTCTTATTATAAAATTTGATAAATACCATTCATGGATTAATTTAATAAAACATTGAATGGGATGTTGAAACGGTTTCACTGTTAATTTTTAACGTCTCCGTAGGAATCGGACCTAGAGCCTCTGAGAACTTAACCTTTGAGGCGAAACTTACTTATTATGGGTAAATGAATACCCATACAGGAGATAATTACAATGTTCATCACATCATAATTTTCTACTCATGGTGACCGAATCCACACCCTCCGGCGCACTAGACCACTGCTATATCCACTGCGCCAATGGGGTCGTCGAATTTGATAACTTGGACACTATCACTAAATATTTTAAAACTAAACTGACATATAAAACCCTGTCTAAATAATATCTTTAAGTGGGCCCAGCTTTCGTAATGAAAGAAAATTATTGTTATTAAAGACCGTATAGAATCGGTTTTTATCTTAAACCTAAAATGGAACTATAAATCTCTTATGTGAATACCATCACCATTTAATAAAAACCGAAACATGTGACGCTGCACAATGCGCCATATTTTATTGTAATTACAAAGCTTTCACATAAAAGTGTAATAAAAATCAAAGAAACAATAGCATAAGAGGTCAGATGTAAGTCCATTTACCTCAAAGGCTTTCAACAATTGTATAACATGGAGGAATTCGTAAATCACAGTAACAATTCACATCAAACGATACGCTTTGTGTCTCGAGCACAATTCTCCATTGTTTTGTAAAATGCACCATTAGCGGGCAACATAAAGCGCGCCAAACGCGATGTCAGATCGCGCGCCATTTCCACTGAGTGGGCGGAAGTTACGTTCTGAAATAGATGAGAAATTTTCATTTAATTGAATTAATGGGTTCACTCATGCGAAAATAGAATTGACTTGTACTAGTACCCTACGTTACGTATATGTAGAATATTTTGTTTATTTTTTTAAGCAATAAAATGCATGTCAAATTCACATATTAAATTCGGAAATTTTTGCATTTTTTTTCTGAATTCGTTGTGTTAATGTTGAGAATGATTGGATATATCCAATCAAATAAACCAAAGTTCACAAAGGTAGCTTTTAGCACGCAAGCTTACTCAAAAATATGTAAAAAATATTTTTACGTAGGTTTAGTACAATATCTACCAACTCTACTTAAATATAAAGCTAACTGCATGTTTTGTGTCCTAGATTCTTCAAAAATATTTATGAAAATCATAGGTTACTATCGTAAGTAACCGGGCACTTACGATAGTGACCTATAATTTTCGTAAATATTTTTGAGCTGTATAATAAATAATTATAATTATATACCTACACCGAACACCAAATGTATGAAAATGTCTTAACAAAGAATTTTAAATACTGAACTTGTATAAAGGGTTTATATAAACTCGATATTTAAAATTAAACAATTGTTTCCTCTCCACTTCTTGAAGCATCAAATATTTATTCATTAATTACAAACAAAAAGAAAACAATCTCGCGTATGGTACACTTAATAGGGCCACCTGTCATGGCGTCTAGGGCTTGTCAAAATATAATACAAGAGTGAATGAGAATAGATTAAAATAAAAGGTATTTTATTGAAAAGCGATAATTTTACAAGTCATCTTGAACGGTTTAGAGATCCGTACGAAATGAATCCTCCCCAGATGCAATTTTATGAAAGAAAAATTTAATGACCAATTTTAAATTACGAATCCTTTTCCTGTTATGGCTCTATGTTTTTAATAAAACTAGCATTCGGCTTCGCTACAGTTAATTTCGGGGTCTATAGATCTATAAAAATCCTTTCACCTAATCCACAAAATAGGCTATCTATTTTCAAAATTGCATTAAAATCCGTGCAGTATGCGGTATGATTGACACACAAACATCTTATTTTCACATTAATAATATTAGTAGGATTTTCTATATTAATAAGCATTTATTTAGAGCAGTGATTCCCAAAATGGTCTATATCGACCCGTAGGCGTCTATGGCAAACTGTAAAGGGTCTTTGTTGCAAAAAAAAATTTGGAGTCCATGTAATGAAAAATGGTTCCACGATAGTGGATCTCAACATATACACTAAATCAGGTCAGGGCTACGATACAAAAAGTTTGGGGAACTCTGATTTAGAGCAATATAATAGAAAGAGTAACGAATCAAAAAGTACT
Source organism: Phoebis sennae (assembly GCA_001586405.1). NCBI lineage: Eukaryota > Metazoa > Arthropoda > Insecta > Lepidoptera > Pieridae > Phoebis > Phoebis sennae. Next base: position 94,265 of record LQNK01000394.1, read on the forward strand.
CTGTAGGAAAGATACTATTTTTGATGAGAGATTAGATAAAGACTAGACGGATTGGAAATACTACAAATATTTATCGAAACTAGTATAATAATATATCATCTGTGATCGAATGGTCCTACTATTTAAGACCGTCGGCAAGTTATTGAACTTTACAGTTCAACGTTTTGTTGTTTTTGTCATGACAATTTGATGATTCTATTTAATGTGATGTTCCTTCTATGGGATCGTCCATTAATCATGATATTTAGAAAGATAATAACAAAAAAATTGAAAGTTTTTTATCTTATACATAGTACGTATCTCCTGCGCAGTTGGCTGATCTCTGTAGAGATTGGCCGCCGTGGCCGAAATTCGGTTAGGAGGAACGTTTTACGTTATAGTGCACAAGTGTGTGCGCAAACACAGGTGAACTCTCTTTTCCTTTACTGTCATAACCCGATGGGACGGCAGACCGACATGACTGGAGAGAGATCAGGCGCAGGACCGACGGCTTTACGTGCTCTCCAAGGCACGGGGGTGCTCCAGCACCGCTAACTTCCAGACTCAGGGCTGTTACTGAGATTTCTTTGTCAGAAAAATCCCAATAACATTTTTTTGTTTTTTGGCTCCACCCGGGATTCGAACCCGAGACCCCTCGATCTGTAGTCAAAGATGCAACCACTAGACCCACGAGGCAGTCGAATAAATAAATAAATAACTACAGAACCACGTCCCAAGCTGGTTCTTCGGTGGTGGTCGGTGGTAATGAGGCTCCGCTCTCCGCTGGTGAGCGACGGTGAATCAGCACGACGCTGCAAATATTTAATTGTCATGTAATTATATTTTGAGTATTTCATGTTATTCGTATTGAATATGCCCTTAAGTATAATGTATGAATTTTGCTTATTTAACAGAGAATTTCGTTGGTATTTATTAATAAATAGGTACAAAAAATTCATAGAATTTTTGTGATATATATTTTACAGATTAACAGGCATAGGCTACTATAGGCATACAATTATACAAGACATTTGTCTAACATCATACAATAATTGTTTTGCATAACACCCATTATCTACCTATATTCACAAATTAAACATTTGAATACGAAACTAGCCTAGCTGAACTAGTTTCTGCGTACGGCTTCTCTCGCGTCCATTTCGAATCGATAAAGAGTAGCCTATAACCTAATGCGGCTAATAGCTATATTCTTTTCTATAAATAATATTAAATAAAATACTTTTGTAATATTTTCATCAAAATCCATTCAGTATTTTTATTTGAGGAGCCGTCCATATCATGTCCGTGAGATTTGGGACTTTTATTATCGATTTCCACTTTTTATTAAATCGTCTTTTTTTTTAAACTGGAAATAGTGTTGATACAGTATTTTAATAGTATTTTGAATATCCATCAAGAAGTAACAATACATTCTATCAAGTATATAACGGATAAAATCACAATTGTTATCAGTAATTATTTTGCCAATATGCAAATATTGTATGTATTTTTTTATACGGAACCTACATCTCCTGTCCCCTTATGTATATAGTTTAAGGTTATATTAATAGTAAATTAAAATAATACATATAGACCTGGCGAAGACCACGACGCATAGATATGGAACCCATACTCTCTACAGTCTAGAACTAGTCTATCGGAAGTCACGATAGACTCTAGTTCTAGACTCACGATAATTGCAAACACTAAACCTGCTTATTCACATATATTAAAAGATATTACGTGAATCATATTATATTATGTACTAATAGAGAATGTCCCAAACTAAAATTACCAAAAACAATCCCCATTTTTACCCGTAGGTGTCGTAAGAGGTGACAGAAGGTAATTCTGCTGTATAACATCTTTAGCAATAAAAATGTGGTAATTTCCACTTCCCCCAATATTGCATTGTGTTTCGTATGTTGAGTGGATGCCCGTAGGACTGTTTTGCCAAGCCATTCCTCTCCCATGCTGTTCTAGTCCTCTCCCAATTTCCCATCATTATTCCTCTCCTTATTCTCCCCTTCTTTCAAGCTGGCAAGACATCTGCGACACTCTGATGTTGTAGATGTTCACGGGCTGCGGACATCACATCGGGTGAGCCGTATGTTCCGCTAGCCTGCAATATCATAAAAAAACCTAAACTTTAATAAATTCAGATTTAGGCTTAGGCTTAAGCTTAATTTAACATGCGTTGCTTACAAGAAGTTTATCTTGTACCAAATTATGCACATATATTATGTTAATTCATTACTATCTTAATAATCGCACGTAAAACCGCACGACAACAGTAGTTCTTTAATAAATTCATTACAACGCACGCCCGTGCTCTATCGATTGTGGCCTCTTTGCCCGAACGTGCCAGAGACAATCGACGCGATGGCGCTTCTATACGCAGCCATAAACAATACTAAAACAGCCTATAACAACCCAATTACCACACAATTTCCACTCTACGCCCATAAAAATAAGATATAAATTCGTTTGTTCACAATCAACGGATGCAACGTTCCACGTCAAACGGGTCAAAAAATAAATTTTCAAGCCAATGCCCGCCTTCTGTGGGAAAATCGATCTAAATTTTTCTACATCTAGGGACCAGAAACGCGTTCCGCGCCACCCGCGATATAAAACCTTTTTGACAGTTAAGTTGACGCTCTTTGTCTCTGCCTCACTGTCAAGCGTACTTGTGTTTCCCGCGTTTTTGTTCTAATTAGTCAGCCTCGGAGCCCCTCGACATTACAGACCTTGTACGCGGTTGCAACTATATTATGTAGCGTTAATATTGTTCTGCATATCTTTGAAAACGACTAGGTATATTACCTGGCATTGTCACAAAATGAGAGGCCAATTTAACTCGCTAGTTAGCTCTTACGCGACTTGTATAATTGCCTTGCATTGTTCCTGCGTGATGACCTCATTATTAAATACTTGAGGAAGAAATGAGAAAACTCTAGCTATTTCGAACAATACATTTGTAGGGCTAATTTAGAGGCGCAAATAAACGTCATTATTTTTTGGATATGTCGTCGAGAGCCATAGAGAATGCAGCGCTCAGTCTTAAAAATATCACAGGGAATAAATTGTGCAGAGCTAATTATGTATTTTTTTCATTTCTTTCTTTAAAATATAGAAATAAAAGTTGTAAGTAAACGACATTTTATTTGCTAAGAATTTCTTAAAATTTTTATCATGATTCACTATCCTGGCATAAAACGAGGTATAGGTATATATATAATTTTAAAAGTCTAATAACTAACATTTAGATCTTACTAAAAGATACTATTATTATTTATAGGTACGTCATTTATCATATTATGTTGATTCAGACATAAAGCAAATTTACTGAAAACTTCTCCACTCCAGTAAAGAAATTCTTTAAAAATGCTTGAAATAAAAAGTTTTCTTAGCTATTTCGTTTCAAGACGGACAGACATCAGTGAGAAACTGTTATAAAATCTTTAACGAATAATATGCATTTATATTATTTTGCACGCATTTATTACCGGATATTCCGTTACGTCGAAACCTTCAATGAATTTTAATTTTTCATTTCATTTCATAATTAAAACACAACATTACTTCGGTAAAATACTAACGAAATCTTTCTTATGAAAACTTATAAATATCTAGTTACTTTACTCCAGTCATTTGTCGAAAAAAGTGTGGTTACCTGGAAAGTTTTCCGAGAAAATTGGTAAATTTATGGCAAAACTGAAATTCGAAAAGTATAGATTGATTAATTTTTAGCTCCAAATGTATAAATTGATTAATTTTCAAAACTCCCGGAACATTTTCCTGGTAAAACTACCAAATCTACTTTCATTGTCTGTATTTTTATCTATGTTTGGTATTTATTGATATTGCTTGTGTATGGAATAAACTTTCTTTCTTTCTTTCTTTCTTCTTTCAAATAACTGAAATACTTGTGTATTAAACAAAGCACACCCAAACCTATCAACCTCTAAAAACTCCGTATAAAATCATAAACAAAAAAGGCTTACAAGGAAAGATACTGGCAAATACATGCATTAAACATTCCCCAGAAATGCTTTCACGGCAATTACAATTTGTCCCCGTCTTAACCCCATGAATGGAAATCTTGGAATTCATACCGAACAATGCTCGAATTTGTTGACTGCCTCACCCCTTCGGGGGAAACGGTTTATTTATGACTCCTATGAAAATATGTAAAGAATTATTACGCAGTTGCGTAGAACGGGGGAAAACGGTTTTCCAAGTATGAATCTTTCTGCGGTATTACTCGCTATTACATTATTTAAATACTTTTTCAGTATAACATATAGATAACGTCATCACTCATAGTAAAAATGTAGGATTCTATTGGAAAATGTATTTTCAAGTCAGTCGAGTAGTTTCGGAGCCTATCCAGTACAGAAAACAATCTTTTGCTGTTAAATTTTTGCTCTACATCAAGTATAGATTACCTTTGTATCGTGGTTTTATGCGTATATTACTAATATTCTTATAATGAAAAAAAAGAACTTTTCTATCATCATGTGATTTTTTTATTAATTCCTTTAGCGAAGATTATCGCGTTCAAACAGACAAATTTTTCCGCTGCAATAAAGATAGAATAACATATTCAAACGCCTTTGAAATGAGATGTAATGAGATGAGAATAATTGTAAATAAATTCATTTTAACTAATAAGAGAGGCGTATAAAGTTAAGACACTATTCGTATCTCTCCTCCATACATGATAATCGTTGCTGCCGTCAGTGAATTGTGTGGTGTCCACTGAAAATCAGTGCAGGAGTTCTAGCAAAATATCTTGTGAGAATTCTACCTAATCACTGAGTGGAAACCCAGTTGGGACTCATGTTTACTTTTTTGTGTTGTTTGTGATTTGTGTTTCTGTGTAAAATAATTAGTGTATTGAGATTGCATCGCGACTGTAGCGATATATTCTCGTAATATCGGTACAAAAAGTAGCTAGTGGCAGAGGATCTAATTTTCAAAATAACTACTAAATAATGTTATATGGGGTATGAGTCATGTTCATCTACCCGCCTGCGGCTTCACTCTCGTTAAATACAGGATATATAGATATATCAATAAAAATAGTATGCAATCACCTAATCCAGCAGAAAATTCATAAAATACAGTAGGTGACGCGTAATTGAGACACAAATCCTTAGTTAATATTATTAACGTCTGTCTGTTTGTGTGTCTCTACTTTACGCCTAGACCACTGAACTGATTTGGATTGGATGAACGCGATAACCTCGAAAACTACTAAATGGTTTTTATACGGTTATTAATATTAGACTAAAATTGCCCTTTACACTATATTAAAGAGACAAATAGGTTTTGAGTTATCGTAGAAGTAATTAGCAACGAAAAATTTATACGACGCGAAACACTGTTCTTTCCAAGACTTAATTAACCGAAGCGAAGCGAGGGAGGTTATAAACCTCATAACATAATATTAGTATTTATTCTTACATTTGCAAAAGACATGGTAGGTGAACAATAGTATGATCTTAAAGTAGAGATAGTCCACATGCTACGAATTTCGCAGCATGCAAATATATATTTTTATATACTAATAGAATATTACAAATTTTATTAGGAAGTAACTTTAGTATGAGCAGAATTAATGATGACTTTAGAACATTTGATTCGTTTTGTAGTTTCGATGTATGAGTACAGACAAGGCTTGACCGATCGATGAGAAGTGGGAGGCTTCGTCCAATTGGTGCTTCGCTTTCGCTTTGTGATTGTGGCTGACGTTAGATTTTTTGTTAATTAAACTTTGAGGAACAAACAAAATTATAGTAACTAGATGCAATATAATATATTTTGGGGATAAGAAGGATACATTTTCATTAAACTCAGGTTAAAATTTTATTTTTTTTTACGTTAAGAAAAAAACATTTTTATACTTTCAATTCGTTATGTTTTTCTTTTAATTAAAGTAACATGCAATTCCATTAAGAAGTTTCAATAAAAAGTATAAAGTACATTAGTTTGAAAAGAATAAAAGCCGAGGATTGCACGATTGGGCCAAATCAGTACCACCCACCCAGCAGAAAATCGGCGTGAAGCAGTATTGCACTGTGTTTCGTACGATGAGTGGAGGTTTAGATGTCTGTATTCCCATCCTATTCCACTCCCATCCTGTCCTACTCCTCTCCCAACTTCCCATCATGAATCCTCTCCTTATCTTATCCCCTTCCTTCAATTCGGCAAGACATCTCCGGCACTTAGATGCTCATGGGCTGCGATCAGTCACTTAACATCAGGTGAATTGTATGCTCCGCTACCTGCTGTAACTGACCGCAGCCCATGAACATCTACAACATCAAAGTGTCGCAGATTCCAATGTATATAATAACCAAACGTTTGCTCTTTCGCTTTATATTAGATGATTATTATTTATTATATAAATGTGAAAGGTCTATAGTTTCTTTTTTATAACATGAACCAATACCTTTTATCGATTTGTGAAGTCATTTTAACTCAAGGCTTTAAGCTACCTGCTAGTTGTACAGTCAGAAGCAGATATATATATCTGACCATGGGCAGATTAGCAAAATTATCTGCCCCAAGGGTGAGTTCAATAATACGAGAGGCGACAATAATATCTGTTAATATTGCGAGACTGTACATCATTTACATACGGTCATCGATAAAATACCAATATTAAAAACACAACACTAATACAACATTAAGCAAAATAGGGAACAAACACTCTTTAGAATTGCATTCATTTAATCTTCATAAAAAATATCCGGGATGAAAAATAATAAAATACAGCTTTCAAGGCTTCAACAAACGGAACACTCCATCTAAATTACACGAAAATGCAATTACATGGTTCAAGTGACGTAAATTGTAACGCGAGATATATGAGACACGTAGCGTTCTGAAGAGGCCAATAGTTTTCAATTTCACCTCCCTCACCTGTCCCTCTGAGTTAATCCAACGTTTTATTAGCCTGCCCTCTCTAATACCGCGCACGTGCAGAATTCTACCTTTGTTCTATCGAAATTGCTACTCGTACATGAAACAACCCCAAGCACGAAACACACTCTTCAATTTTCAACTTTATCATCACCTCGAAAAGCGTAAATTCGAACGCATCAGAAAAAGACTTACGATATTTTGGCGCGCAAGCCGCCATGTTATTATTTCGTTTTGGCGGGCCCTGACTGACGTATAGTATAACAAAGGCGATGTTGCCATGCGGAATAAACTGTTATACCTTATGAGAGATTATAGGGTAATCTGGGAATATTGAAGACAATAAAATGAGCTTACAAGGTTGAGAGGGGCTTGCACAAAGGTAAACGTTTAGCGATGAATTACCTCCCTTCAAACAAAGGGAATCAATCACTTTTTATTGTTAGATTTAGCCCTTGTTTTGATTCAAAATTTCCTTAAATCATCTACATTTTGTGGAAAATGAATAAAAACACATTTAAAACTCGTAAATTTTTATTAATTTTTATAAATCGAAATTCATTACACCTTTTGTCGTTATAATTACAAATTCCTTTTTATTATTAATACTATTATTTATAATAATTATTGTAATCGTAATAACGTATCTATAGCCTAGCTAAAATAATTACATCGGTCTAAATGTGGAAAATATAAATTAAGTTACAAAACGTTACTTAAAAAACGTAATAAAGTTAAGCTTATTGCTATATTTTAATATTTTAGTTTGGATTCCCAAACCCGTGGTGATAGGTACAAATGTTTTAAATTTCCCTACATTATTTACAATGTGAAATAAATATGAAAAAAATTAAGTACACGGTCAACGACGTCTTTTTCCACTGAAATTATTTTAAGACCAATTTGTGTAATATTTCATCTCAAGAAAGAAGACTTAAGGAAAGCTAAAATTCTTACTATTTTTTTTACAAAAAACCGAGACAGAAAAATACTGAGTGCAGTAAATTATAGAACCTTATTTTTAAACATAAAGCTACATTTAGCAATTATTTTATTTGTTATTATTGCTCATAGTCTGTTATTAATACGAAATCTAAACAGCTAAAAAATCAACACTAGACAATATTAAAAGAGTTGGTTCGTTGTTTTCAATTTTACACTAAAATCTAATGATTAAATGCAACTATTGGACGTACCGGTTTAAAACAAACAATAAATAATTTATATAAAGTATTTATTTGTTAAAATAAATATTTTAATAAAGATTATAAAACAAAAAGCAAAGCTTAAAATTGTAATTTTTTTTTGTAGTTTTTAATTTAGATTCATTTGTATATATATATATATAAAGCCAATTAATGGTTGGTTCCGATTCATAATGTATTTTACTGTCCCGATACAAAAAAAATATAACTACTGGTGTGCTATTTTGACCCATGAGTTTTACTCAGTTATTTTGCAAGTTCTGAACTAATTATATATTTTGTTAAATAGAATCCGGGACCTCCAAATTCGTTGTCAAACTTGCAACCACAAGACTAACGGAGCTGTAAATTTGTAGTATCTTTAAAGGAGTTTTAAGCTTTGCTTTTTAATGTTACGTTTACGTAATATAAGATGTATACAATGTGTATATATAATATGAGATTGTGTAATAAAGAAAAGAATTATCTATCGTCTATGCCATTAACTGCCTTAATGTTTCAAGAAATTTAATTAGATCAAAATTATTTTCCAACTTTTTGGACTGATACTGAATACGGTTTGTATTATGGCAAAATCTTAAACGAGATGTTAAAATATTCATCTATCAATAACGTTAGCTACGTATTTACACGTTACTATCTACACACGCACAAAACACTGACCGTAAATCATAAATTATACTATTCACACAACAATTAACTACTTTTTATTTACATTTGCTCAAAATCGGTTTAATCAAGCCATTTCAATATCTACGAAAACTGTTATCGGAAAACAAACGTTCTAAAAGAATCGGAAAATTAATTTGTTATGTCAAATCCTTAACTGTGCTTATCTAATACTATTTACAATACCCTCCTCCGGATACAGTACCATTAAAATTATTTCACTTTTGAAAGTCCACAAATGTTCACTAGTCTGATCACTGGGCCATATCCCCGCTTTACCAGTGACAATGTTCCTACAAGACAAATAAACTACAAAAAATACAAACCTTTTTACACGTTTGCACGGAATTTTTTAAAACTGGCAACACACAACCGTTGAAAAGTGGAAATTAATCAAAGTACATTTCTTCCTTGAACATTGTCTCGTGGTAAAGCTGTGGGAATTTCTACCAGGCCCTGCCTTGCAGTGGTAGGTAGCCCGAGCACTGTTGTTGGTAGGCCGTCGGTTGGCGGTAGGAGGAGACGAGGGGGTTGCTGCAGGCGGCCTGCGAGGGTTGGGGGGCGGAGTAGCCGGAGGTCGGCGTGGCGCAGTGGCTGTGCGCTGGTGATGATGACTCACCGGAGCCACATGGTTTCCCGTCCTTCACGAGGACGGGGACTGCCACTCGTCGCGGCGATGATGATGACTGTAGAAATAAATAGTTTTACAATTCTGATTTTTAAGTTAACAACAGTTTACCCGTGTGGCGACGGGTTAGAATACATCGCCACCCTATTTCTACCCAAAGGCGTCGTAAAAGACGATAGAGGGTTATTCTGCTTCATAACATATTCAGTAATAAAAGAGTGGAAGCTGGGCATTGCACGATTGGGCCAAGCTCCCACCGGTGTAAGTACCACCCCCCAGTAGTAATTCGGCGCGAAGCAGTATTGTACTGTGTTTCGTATGGTGAACGGGTACCCGGAGGCCTGTATTCCCATCCCATTCCTCTCCCATCCTTTAGTACACCTCTCCCTCGACTTTCTTCAAGCTAGCAAGGGATCTGTGACACTGCTGTTGTACATGTTCATGGGCTACGGTCAGTCACTTAACATCAGGAACAACAGATGAACCGCATGCTCTGCTTGCCCGTTGTTATATAAAAAAAAAACATTCTGCAACACATATTGACGTGAAGACCTTTTTGGCATCACGTAGCTCGTCTACAATTTAATTTATTTCATTACAAAACATTTTACAGCAACAATGTTTAGTAGAAGTTTGTTAATAAAAGATGAATACAATGATTATCAAAATGTCCAAAATAAGAACAACAAAACCTCACTAATGATACGTAAAAACAAAAGCTCAAAACAAAGCCCGAAGCTAGTAATAATAATATAAATATAAAATTAATTCACTCGAAGCGAGGAAGGCTTAAAATGAAGGGCTGTCATCATTAAAATTACACAACAAAATTGTCGAGGGCCGCCCACCGGTGTTAACAATCGAAAAGTCGATCGGAGTTCCCGCTCGCGCAAATTGAGGCAATCGACGGAGGCTGGCAACACCGCCACGTGCCGGGGGTGGTAACGCGTTCGTTTGATTGCAAATATAATTATTTTTGTGAGGATTGGTTTTTAGTAATGATTATTTCATTTGGGACTGTAAAATGTATTTGTAGTTTACGAATTTGCGATTTAAATATATTTAAAATTTTTTATAAGTAAGCCAAATTATTATTTAATCTTTTTTTTAAACTTTAACATTTAAAAACTGTAATGATAATATCAAAAATCATTTTGGTAGATTGATGTTTAAAAAACATAAACCGATATGACTGTCGCATTTCAATTTCTACCGTAACATACAATTATTAGTCAAAGTACTTGAATTTGTGATTTATAATGAGCTGACAAAACTGGTCAAAAGGACTCGCCCTCTGCATAACCGCGCCTAATTATCGCCAAATATTAAAATTCAAATCTGACGTTCGATTTGCAGGGTTGCCAGCACAGGTGCGGGTCCCGTATCCCGGGGGAGATCGCAATCAAGAGGCCAACCTAGCTGACTACACGATTTTATCGTCACTTTAAATATTCATTATTCAATACCTGAATAATAAAGGGTGCTTTGTGTACCGATTGAGATGCGTTAGAATGTAAAATGACTTGGAGTTTAGGACCCGTATCTTGAATGAGATTTTTGTTTGACATGCGATTTTAATGAGTTCACATGTAATGTAAGTATTGATATTGCATTGTATTGCAATACTGGTTGAGGCTTGAGAAGTAAATCGACGCGAAAAAGTGGCACAGTCTTGTCTTTTATTAAATGATTTTGTACTAGCTGTGCTACGTGATTTCACTCGCGTATATTCTTGTTTCTATGCGATTTCCTGGATAGAAAGTACTCTACGTCTTTTTCAGGTTTCAAACTATTTTGATAGAAAATTTCATCTAAATTCTTTTAGTGGTTTAGGCATTGATAGACAGACAGCAACAGACAACAACAAGCTTTTTTTTACAACATATACGTAGTTGTAAATTAGTTGTATAAAATAGCTAAAGCTTCTCGAATTGTCGACAATACATGCTGAAAAATGTTTATCAGTCGCAGTAAAATTGTCATACTTTAAAATCATGATATTAATAATAAATTTACCTGATTGTGTTGGTTTTGCTCCGCCATAGCCTTTTCTTTCGCTTGTCGCTTACATTTGTAGCGGTGATTTTGAAACCATATTTTGACCTGTAACAAATACTTGCGTTAAAATTAAGAATATTAAGTAATTTGCCAACCCGATTGGCGCAGTGGACTTAGCAATGGTCTATTGCGCCGAAAGGTGTTGGTTCGATTCCCACGTAGAAAATTATAATGTGACGAACATTGTAATTTTCTACTGTCTGGGTGTATATATAGTATGAATATATGTATTTACAAAAAATATGTTTGATCAATTATCTAGTTTCCATAGTACAAGCTTTGCTTAGTTTGGGACTAGATTGTGTGAAATGTCCGATTACTTTTTTACATATTTAATTGTAAATAAATAAATAAGTGACGTAAACCTAGTTTTACTCATATTTAGCTTTAGTAATACGTGAAAAATATTTGTACGACACACAATATTCAACGTTCCAGTATAAAACTACAAAATGAAAAAAATGCTCGAAAAGAATGATTACGTATGAATAGGCCGTGTAAAGTGTTCTTTGCGGTTTACACATCAAAACTTTTCAAAAGGAAAAAGGAAAACACTAACTTTCTTAAGTCTTAAAGTCCGTTGAACTATTCGAGGTAATAAGGTATGAGAACTTATTTTTACTAATCTTCTTCTAGACATTATAAAATTACAAAAAAGCAGTTAAGTATAAAGTTAAAAGTAATTAATCGAATGTTTTTGTGCACTTTATTGAATGTCAATTTGTAGTATCGCATACAACAAACATTGAATACATTTCCATCCATTCAATAAAATTTAACACCGGGCCACACTAGCAGTAATTTAAAATGTGACAGACGCGTTAACTCCATCTCCATTTCGCGAATGTCAACACGAGCCTCTGGCCGCGTCTGACCTCTGAAATTAGCGCTAGTGCACGCTGCGGCACAGTCAACACTCCACCTTAATGACGAAAGAATAAACAGCCTTGTTTGTCCCAAGCGGGCAGCCTTTGTCTACGCGCACTCGAAACGCAGCAAAATATACTTTATTTATTATTTATACAAGTTTCCTCTGTTTATTCTTTGAAATGGATGTGTGCCGTACGACCGTTCCGTTACAAATCCGCCATTTTGCCCGATAGATCCGTTATGAAAATACATTTGTAGCTTCCTAAAATTCGATGTTATTTTTATTTGTTTACGTTGGTTAAGATCTGTTAAATGTGGGAATGTTGCCAGCAATGACGTGCATTTTGTCTATGGCGTGTTTCTCTAGTTATTTACGACTTCGCTAGGTGGGAGAGAGTTAATGAACAGGTCCCGTCGGCGGGCGTCGCTTATTGCACTCCGCCGAGGCTTGGACGCTCTCTAGTCAAGTACTTTCTTTTCAATCTTCTTGTGCATAATGCTTCGTGTTTCTTTCTACGCACTCTTCATCCGAGAGCGCCATTCAATTATTTGTTTTGCTTCTAAATGACTGTTGTTTCGATGCGACATTTTTGACGAGTCCGAGTTAGTCTAAATTTTTGCGATTTACACCCACTTTACGTTTAGTCATGATACTTCTCTATAAACATCCTCAGACTAGTGTCTGAAATATTTTAAACTTTTATGAAAACATTTATATAGTAAAAATCCTCTATAAGATTTTAAAAACACTTTACTGTTAAAATAAAGAGGGTGAATTTTATAATTGCGCTGACCACCCAAAGGGCTGTCATTCTGACAATACATGTAAATTTTGGCGCCATTATCAAATCACCAGAAATTTTATTTTTCTTTGAATTTGCGTTCTAAAATCAGGGAATAGAGTTTAAAATCATGTGTAGATATTTTGTAAACATGCGTAGGTGTTCCTGCGAACGATGACTTGCGGTTATGAAGCCACAATTATTATAATAAAGATGCTCTCATATTTGTTTAGCTCTTCATTTGTTGCAGAGATTTCGAGTATTTTTTGTTCCGTAACGTGTCATTTGTTGACAGATGACGTAGAAACGGAATAATTACGTTATATCTTGTTTTAGTTTAGTTACATCACGTTTAATTTTGTGGGAAAATTCGTTGGTAAATCTTTGTTAATATAATTAACATATGTCGTTTTATACAGTTTTTTTTTCATACAGTTCTTTTCAATGTTTAACTTAGAGAGACTAAAAAGATTGTTTATAGTTATTCTGCATAATATATTTCCTTACTTGTTGTACTAAATATATCTTTATATATCTTACAGAAAGGATATGATAAGTGTTAACGTACAACAAAGCTACATTATTTGTACAAAAGTCACAGATTAAATGATTTGGCGATTTGTAACTTGACAACTGATTTGTGACGTCTGATTAGAGACAGAAAAGGAGATATTGTGTTCGCTGTTAAATAAACAGTCTGTCAAGCGATCAATACCTTTCATTTAATCTGTACCTTATATAAATAAAATTTATTTAAACAATTTTCAACTTTATGTCTACGGAATAGAAGCTAAGGTGTGAACGTGAAAGAATGTGACAAAATAAATTGTTTTTACAGTTGTGTTGCTACTTATTGCTAGTTTATGCGTTCCCAGGTGATGGAGGTTATTTTTCTTATTCGCGGAATTGACAGGTTTGGTGGTCGTTTAACAATATTGAACATACATAATTTTACTCGTATTATATTAGAATAATATTTTAAATTAAATAAGTGTGGTATGCTCAACGTTTAGTTCATTTAATTTTGATTATACACCAATACTATACATAATATGCCGCTGTCTGTCTGTCTGTCTGTCTACTGTCTGCTATTGCTATTAACTCGGTCCCTATGAAATAAAATTAGCTTACTCGTTGATTTAAATCCAGCCAACATTCAAAATTTATGATTCGCATCATACAACAGATATATAATAATAATTATAATTATTCAGTGCTTTAAACAAATTACTTCTTTATTATTATACACTAGGTGATTCTCGCGACTTCCCCTTAAACATAGTCTACGTTACTGGTAGATAATGTAGCTTACGAATGGTGAAAGAATTTGGAAAATCGGTCCAGTAGTTTTTGAGTATATTCATTACAAACAAACAAAGTTTTCCTCTTTAAAATATTGCAGATAACAATGTAACTAAAAGAATAAACTGTTCGCTTATCGGAGACTCAAAATTAATCAAAATAGTATTTTAAAAGCTTGCTTTATTACCCTAACATACAATTTTAATCCTTTATTTATTATCGTAAAAACTAATCATAACCTCAAACAGAACTTATTACGCGGCACACGCAATAAACAAATATTAGTTTAACAAAAAGGTTTTATATCGTTCTAATTTGAATGGATAATATTAATTTGTGTATGTTCACGCTTGGAAGGCAAGGGGGCGGTGGGTGTAACCATAGAGTATAGGTATGTTACATGTTACAATCGTACGTATGCATTCATTTTAAGAGTTAGAAACTTACACCCGTATTCTAAGAAGTTAAATTTTACTTCCACCATTTTACTTACACTCAGGCTACGTCAAATATGACGTATGACAAATTTCAATTGAAAATTCTTGATTGAAATAAGATAAAAGTATGATATATTAATAAATAGATCGAAGTAACGGATGGTGTTAAATTTTATTCTCCGATATTTTCTTAAAGTGAGTGAACGTGAGTTAGTTGAGTCTTTTCTGACTCAGAATGTAAATTTTCGTTGACAGAGGTTGATTGAAGTCGAGGATAGCTCGAGGTTTGTATCAGAATACGGGTGTTAGAAATCTATTTGAAACGGTAATCTTTAGATTTACGCCTAGTAGGATATTGTACTGTCAAACGTAAAACGACTCGTTTTATTCTACGACCCGATTTTCGCAGTGGATGTGGCAATGTTCTTTTGCACCGGAGGGAGTGGGTTCGACCCCCACGAGAAGAAAATTATTCTGGGATGAACATTGTAATTTTCTACTGTCTGGGTGTTCTATAGTATGTATGTATTTTAAAAAAGATATATTTAATTATGTCTATCAGTTATCTAGTTCCCATAGTACAAGCTTTACTTAGTTTGGGACTAGATGCGTAGTGTTAAATGTCCCTAAATATTCATATTATTTATATAATAATAATGTTGAATAGTTTTTGAATCATCTAAATAATAAAGTGGTTAATTTCTAAATTCTCCTAAAAACATCGTAAAACTTTGACGAATTTATAAATTGTGTTTAATATAATTTGACCTAATTTTTATATTTAATATATGTATTTTGATTTGTCGACTGTAAATAATATTATAATCTGATATTAGGTAATATTAATTATATATTGAACATTTGCATGCCTAACTTACAGGTCGAATGTGTTAAACATATTTAACTACTTGACACCTCATGTTACTACATTCAGCAAATAAAGATATTTGAATTTGAATTTGAAATTGCAGATTCCTCATGTTCCAGGAATCTACTTTAACCGAAAATAAAATCAATT
This sequence comes from Phoebis sennae, assembly GCA_001586405.1. NCBI lineage: Eukaryota > Metazoa > Arthropoda > Insecta > Lepidoptera > Pieridae > Phoebis > Phoebis sennae. The sequence goes on from LQNK01000394.1 coordinate 110,146, forward strand.
AAGATATTCTAAGTAAATTAGTGACAATTTGCGCTTAAGTTGACATAGGACGTTTTTAATGACTCTAACAATCTTAGAATCTTTTTGAACAATCTAGTTAAGTATTTACTTTTTTTTAATTATGATTCTAAATGTTTGTTTATTGTAATTTTGGTTGATTTAAATCATCCAAAAACCGGACACCGGATTTAATTATAAACCGTGTTTAAAATCCTTAAAAAAAATTATTTTAGGTAAGTAAGAAAGTACGTGCTTTAAAAGAAACACAAGAAAATACTTAAATAAAAATTTCACGACTGTAATATATAAGTATATGTAGCCTGGTTTAATATATATACGGATCGCGAACAAAGTCGGTAGAATCTAGTATTGTATTCAGTTGACGTAAAAGTAAACCGCTACATCTTAATATCGAACCTCCATTGAACGTACATTGTGTAATAACCGCAAAAGTATTGCGTTCTATAACAATTGAATAGGATTATATCTATTATTTAAGGGATAATACACCTGAGTATTGTATGCAGGTTCTATTGTAAGCAAGAAATGAAGGTAAGATTGCGCATCGAACTACTTTCGAAGCTTAAAAGCCATTTATTACAGAAATTGTTTTTTAAATACTTACTGAGTAAGAAAATCTGTAATTTTCACACAATATACAAGAATCATAGAGTATTAATACTTATATTTCCATAGGTTTACTGTATGCAGGAAAATGCATGTTATCTAATTTAATTTAAAATATTTTTTTTGTTTCAATTATATATTCTAATTAATTTTGAAATGCCTTAGAACACTTTGCTTTATCTGTTAAACAGACATTAATGCAAGCTTGAACGTCAAATAAAAAAATACAAGCGCGGGATGTAAAAACAAATCAACGTTCCTTATTTAAATCTACATTGACATGTTGATTACAT
>LQNK01000394.1:111343-128432 GCA_001586405.1 Phoebis sennae
AAGTGTGTGTGTGCTCGTGCTACGAGCGTAAGCATGTGTTGCCGTGCCGGGTGAGGTATGCGGAGTGAAGGGGCTCAAATTTAGATTTTTGCTAGCATAAGGTGGGCCGTTAAGTATTTACATTTTTTTGTAATTATGATTCTAAATGTTTGTATATTGTAATTTTGGTTGATTTATAAATCTAAAAACGACTACGGATTTAATTTAAAATAATGTATAATAAACCGCGTCTAAAATGCTTTAAAAAGTACTTTATGGAATGGAAAGTACTCGCGTTAAAACAAACACAAGAAAATACTTAAATAAAAATTTCACAACTGTAATATATAAGTATATGTAGCCTGGTCTAATATATATACGGATCGCGAACAAAGTCGCTGGTAGAATCTAGTATTGTATTCAGTTGACTTAAAAGTAAACCGCTACATCTTAATATCGAACCTCCATTGAACGTACATTGTGTAATAACCGCAAAAGTATTGCGTTCTATAACAATTCAATAGGATTATATCTATTATTTAAGGGATAATACACCTGAGTATTGTATGCAGGTTCTATTGTAAGCAAGAAATCAAGGTAAGATTGCGCATCGAACTACTTTCGAGGCTTAAAAGCCATTTATTACAAAAATTGCTTTTTAAATACTTACTGGGTAAGAAAATTTGTAATTGTCATACAGTATACAAGAATCATGGTACATTTATGCTTAAAATTCCATAGATATACCATAAGTAGGAAAACCTATATCTTCTAATTTTATTTAAAACATTTTTTGTATTTTAATTAACTTTTAAAGCTCCTATTTTGCTTTCTCTGTTAAAACAGTCATGAGCTCAAGCTTCGTCAAATAAAAAAAATACAAGCGCGGGATGTAAAAACAAATCAACGTTCCTTATTTAAATCTACATTGACATGTTGATTGCATGAATGAATGCGTTCGATTAAAAAAAAAGCATGATACCATAAACAATTTTACTTTTTATAAAAGTAGGCAGATGATTTGCGGCCAGCCTTTGGCAGGAAGTTTATTGAAATCTCACGGGGATTAAAAAAAATGAAGTGGAATTATTGGAAAATTATAGGGCTATTATGAGATGAGCCGAAAGGCTTTGTTGAATGGCGGATTTGAGGTAATTATTACGCTGTCGTTACCTGTTGTGGCAAATTGCGGTTATTTTATAGTTATTGAATTGGTTTGCGAATTTGTAATTCATCAATAACTATTAGTTTACGCATGGCTCCTGGTAATATTGATTGTATTAAATAGTTATTCGAATGCCTTATTTTCACCATGATGATATAAAATTATAAAATAATGTTTCTGATAGTAACTATATCTGAATGATATCCTTCATGAAAAAAGAACACTTAGGTAAGCTATGTCAACCATAAATTTTATCTTACTATTGAATACAAACAAAGAAAGAAATCTTTTCTCTTTATAATATTAGTATAGATAATATACATGTACACATGATTTTAATTAATTACACAACTACAATTTATCCCATATTTCAATCAAAAGGATAGATAATCCTCATAGTGCACATCGAAAATACCATTGTATAAGAGTAAGCGTATAATCTATGATATACACAGAATACATCAATTACTCGCTATAAAATAAACTACAAATTTGCCAAATTCCCATTCAAATGTGAATTAAAAAAATAAGCTATTAAAAAGTTTTTAGCATCCCTTGTAATTTTGATCAAATTCGCGCCGACGGCCTGCAAATATGATAGACTAACCGCGCCCCGCGGTTTAACGCTATTCCCGTGGCAACTCCGGGATTAAAAGTAGTCTATATGTTATTCTGACCCTTACCTATATGTATACCAAGTTTCATCATAATCGGTTCAGTAGTTTTTACGTGAAAGAGTAACAAACATACATCATTATACAAACAACATAAGTAGGACTCACTGCTTTGCTACGACGATACAGATAAAATGAAAGTTACAGCAATAAATATCATTTTAAACCAAAACATTAAAATGTATGGTTTGGAGTGGAAATAAAATTATTTTAGCTTTACTTGTAAGTGGCGTAGCGCTTACACTAAAAATAGAAAACATTGACAACGATGCGGTAATTTCTGTTTCATAAAAAGTTGGCATTAAATTATCTCAGTAGAATAGCATATTCTTAAAATCCTTATAGTTTACACCAATTGATTTAATAAGTATTATTTGTTATTATAATAGGTTCGTATGGAAGGCTAGAGTTTAGTTTAGTTTAGTTTAGTTTTAACTTTCTAGTATAATGCTACCTACTATTCAAGTTATCATAAAGTATCGTGAAACAGCAAAGCAATAGAGCGTTCGTTACAAAAAAGAAAAAGTATTAAAATTGTTTTAGATTGATTTTAAAATTTTATGTCAATAAAAGGGCTGTTGTATTAATAACTAGCTGTTCTGCGCGGCTTCGCTCCCGTAGCATAATGTTATAGCCTATGTTACTCGTGGATAATATAACTTTCGAATGGTGAAAGAATTTTTGAAATCGGTCCAGTAGTTTTTGAGCCTATTCATTACAAGCAAAGTTTTCCTCTTTATAATATTAGTTTACATGTTTAAGTACACATATATGTATATATTAATTTAACTTATGTATATTTAAAGAACACATAAGTTAAATTAATTACACAACTATTTAACAAAACTAATTCCAAATCTTTTAAGTCATCTCATGAAAACCGAAAGTCGACAATTATCCTAAAAGGGATAAATCAAAACGTAACAGAACTCCCCGGAGTCAACAAGGGGGAGGGGGGAAACATTGAAATTTACTTAAGTTAAATAACAGACCCGTGTTTGCACGGCAAATACCCGCCGCAGTTTATTGCGATTCTATTTCTAGCTGTATTGCAATGGACGTTTTAGTGAACGCTTTTGCATGATTTTGTGTTTATTTACTATTGATATATAATAATGATTTCTTATTTGAATTGTCTTTCTCTCTAAGCTCTACATAATAAGAAAGAATTCTAAAATTTTGAAAATCAGTTTCAAGGATAAACAGATTTTTTCGCATTCAAATTTTTTAATGAAATGAATTAAACTAGCTGTTCCGGCTTTGCTCCCGTAACATGATGTTATATAGCTTAAGCACCATCTACACATCGGCAGACGCAGCGGACGTCACCTATCGATAGATGTAAATGTCCTGCTAAGGCTGTCTACGAATAGACATGTTATATTGTCTTCACATCCGCGGACGACATCGGCACATGATGTCCGCATAAATCTGATTATATCACTCAGGAAAGATGCTTTCTACTATTGAAATATATCCGGTAGATTGAAAACATTACAAACGTGCATGTATAAACCAAAAATTTGATTAAACAAAAAATTATTGGCGCCTTCCGTATATTAATGCGTGCCGTCGATCTAGTAATCAATCTACACCGTAACAAACTACAGACACCCGATACTGTTATCTAATATTTTATCAAAAAACGTTAGACAAAGACCTCCACGCGGATATTGTCTCTAGTCCCTCCCATTGTCCATGGTCTCGAATATAGTCTGTGCCGGATGCACGCATGCGGGCGTAATGGCGGGAATTAAATAATGAAAGTTGAAACAATGAGCTGTCAGATTGCTGTTCATTCACCGAGTGGACTTTGAGTGCATAAATGTAGCATTAGAGCACCCTATACAATTTGCCTTTTTTGCTACAGCAAATTGTGGACATTTTACCGTAATATTCCGAGAGCTAGGACTGTGTTTGGGGAGGTGTATGAGGCAAGCTGACTTGTCTGATGCATCTCTTATTATACACCGACTTGGAACTGCAAACAATATCAGCTTGCCACATACACCTCGTCAAAAACGGTCCTGACTTTGAATTTACCATTAGCTTTTTTTCTTGGTAAACAAGTGACCTTACATACTTCATCCTCGATCGTACTTAAAACGAATCGAAAGTGGAGTATTTATGGATACAATACGTTTATCACCATATACGTCTGTTTGGCTGAAGTTACTTTATTTCCACTATATATAATCACTAGCTGTGCCCCGCGGTTTCACCCGCATATATCTGTTTTCTCCGTTCCAGAGGGATTTGATCAAAATCTCAGCGGATGCCTACGTCATAACATCTACCTGCATGCCAAATTTTAGCATGATCCGTCAAGCGGTTTGGGCTGTGGGCATAATTCACTATGTCAGTCAGTCAGACACATTGGAGTTTTTATATATCTTATCAAATACGTTTCTAATCTCCATCGCCTATTTTAAATTTTTTTTTCAAATTAATCGAAGCTTGTACAATTCTTATGGCCTGCAATAGTCGGTTACCCTCCACAAAACCACCGATTTGATCGCCATCAAAAAACCCTGTTTCCAATTATATTTTAACCTTTAAAACTTTACGTCAGGACTAAAATCACAGACTACAGTCATTACAACTAAAAATATAGCGATATGTTGCATTTTATTTTCTTTTTAAGCAATTGGTCGCCCAGTCAATCTTACTCAATAAACATAACAGTGTTCTTATTTTTTATTTCCGTTCGTTAGCAAGGGTTCACTCGTCGTTTAATTATAGTTGAATACGTTCAATATTTTGATCTTTACATTATGCCTTTGAAATAAATAATATGTTATTTAAATAAGATTCGCTTGTCCGAGATTGAACTGACTAAAATCTTTTAAAATTACAAACTCTACTTTTATTGCATTTATCGGTAGGATTTTTAAGGATGAAATATCTCTTAGAAAATTCATAAATCAGATAAAAGATAACTATCGCCATATTTTTCTCTATACGCCATCTACTGTTATATTGCATCTAAGAAAATTGTTATATCCTTATCGAAAATTTGCGGAAATTTTTAGGTTTTCTGTTCTATGAAAAATAATGAAATGTTCTCTTTGCGTAAAATTTTCTATCTTCAATATCAAGAGGCGTTACAAAATTCCATATAAGAAACGCTTAACGAATTGTGCGTAAAACTAATTATTCTAACCATAACATTTTACGGCTTAACGCGGGTCACATGTTTGTGACAGCGGGATGACCACTGGCATGGTCTAATTTATGCTAACCTGCCACAAATTATGCAATGGGGAGTGGGAACTATTTTCCACTGTGATTTTTATGGGGAATCCTAGTTTATTTCAAACCTAGAGAATATGAAAAACTAGCTTAGCAGAGCTATTATCAGAAAGACTTTATAATCGAATGGGTAGGTAGTTTTTATAATTAGTGCGTTCAAACAAACAAATTAAAAAAAAATCAAGTTTTATAAATGTTGAATAAGTATAGTAATTTTCTTGTGTTTGATTCACTCATTATTATAACTACCCGAATACACATTTTACAGCGTGGTTCCAACTGGTAGGCAGAGTAAAATTCTGCAATCTTAATATTTATTTAAACGCAAATCCGTAAATTATGATACAACTGCATATTATGTGGTGTTCTTGTAATGATTGTTAGCTATATTACTATCGTATTAGGTTCGCATAAACAGGTTAGCAAATGGTCCCAAAACCAACCTGTGCAATAGCCGTGCGAACTAATTACAACCACAAAGCATTACAATTATACCCCTCCGTTGTCTACGATCACCGTTTGACAGTTGACGTTTGTTTTCGCGCGCTTTCGTAATGGTGTTGACACCCTCAAAATGGAGATTATTCATGGATGTTTGCGACCTTTGTTGGGGTAACGCGGCGTTTATGAAATTTATATTGACACGGCCGAGATTATCGAGTCTTTGTTATGAAGGATTTGAATTTCGGTCGCGCGATGTGGGAAAGAGGGACGCGTGCGCGTGACAGATATTAATAATGGCTACCGCGTTTGGTCCTAAGTTTAGTTTTGTTAAATAAATAAAACATTGCCCTGGTTTACCAATGTTTAAATGATGTAAATGTTTGCATGTGTGGTATCCAAAAATTCTAAAGTTAAAATGTTTTTAATTCTGAAAGATGACGCAAAATTATTTGATGACATTCTCCTATTTACAAAGATCTTTAATTAATAACAAGTCTTTAATAGCATACCGTTGGTAGAGAATAGGCAGGAAAATTCACATTTCCTGCTTTCATATCTTAGATTTATGAAATTGCGAGAGAAATACTTCAATATGAGAGTGATAAAAAAATAATCGAATTTATAAGGGCGTCGTTGAAATGTCCCTATAGATGTTTCCGCGTACAACAAACATTACATTTCAACTCGCAGCTTCAAAGAAATGTGTTCACTAATTTGAAGACACCACTCGAAATTTTCAGACAAGGAAAAATATCCAGAATCAAAGCGACCCCAGATTTCGTGTTGCAAGCGAAGCGTGATGAAGATGCCAACATAACGAGCCAACCTGAACGCATCTTATGTGTTGCCAACTTTCAAACAAAATGTTGAAGGACTGTCCTTCGAAATATTAAAATCAATTTATTTTTCATTTCGAGAAACTTTTCTCGCATAGAATGTAAACATTTTCATGGAATATATTTTCTAAACAAAATAACAAATCCTGATCTGAACGCCAGCAAAGTCTCGAACGAAGTATAATTTACTTTAAAAATCTTTTAAAAATGTTTAATCCATCCAACAGTTACGCATTCAAGTTAATTGTTTTGACATTCTTCCTTTGTCTATACTTATATTATGAAGAATAACTTTGTTTGTTTGTAATGAAGAGGCTCAAAAAACTACTGGACTGATTTTAAAAATTCTTAAGCCATTCAAAAGCTACATTATACACGAGTAACATAGACTATATAACATTATGCTACGGGAGCGAAGCTGCGGAACAGCTAGTTAAAATATACAAAACTACTTCATCTACGAGAGGGAAGATATTTTCTAGTTCAATATCTAAAACATAATTAAAACAATAATAAACCGTAGTGTCGAAGTCATTGGAAAGGCCTTCTTGCTATTAATGTTACTATGTGATCATTTTCTTTTCTCAGTTAGTACCTATTTATTGTTCTTTTCAAAATAAGTGCACTCAATTTAGTGTAGTCGTTGTTTTCTTCGAATATAGTTCACTTACATCGTTTAAATACAGTTAATTGTTCAAGAATTTTTAATTACTCATGACTAGCTGAGCTCCGCGGATTCACCCGCGTATATCTTCCGTTCTCCTTGAACTTCCGGCATAAAGACATATGTCTTTCCTTGGGTTTCAAAGAATCTCTGTACAAAATTTCATCAAAATCGGTCCCGTTATTTCGTAGCCTTTTGAATTTTAACAGTCAAACAAAAAATATTTTTTTCCTCTTTTTAATATGAGTATAGATAAGGCATAACAACGTACTAGCAACATTATTCTACCAGCTTCCGCGTTACCCCATCTCACACCACAACGACATGCCTTACCCCATTTCACAACAGCCTCAGGCGTCGTATTTATGTATTAAACTATATTTATGATGCGTTTTGTTTGGTATGTTTGACATAACACCGGAATGTGTTGCCAGCGTCACTACCGGTTTCCCGTCACCCCATTTTATGAAGGAAATGTCGGTCCTTGTATTTTAAGTTATCGATATACATATTTCAATTACATTTCGTGATTGATATAGTTTTATGATTCTGTTTGTTTGGAATATTTGACATAATACGTGTTAATGTGCTATGCTCGAGGCATCTGCCCTTATAGGAGTCGTATTTTATCGGTATTTTTCTTCCTGACTAAATTTTAGTAAACCTAAATCATAATTCACTTTAATAGACTTAGGCTATACATTTGGCATTATAGGAATATATTGTATTAACGGCTTTTACAACATGCCCGAGGTGACGTAGGCCTTGTTTTAATCGCTGTTTCTCCTCCTCATAATGTTAATTAAACCTATTTTTATCCTATCTTAAATAATGCGCCCTACACAATTGACATTTCACCAGAATCCGTTGCCAGCATCGACTTCCAAGTCACCCCATCTTGCACCAAGCCTGAAGCGTCCGTGTATATTATCGGTATTTTTTCTTTGAATAATGTTAATGAAACCTATTTTTATACTTTCATATACCCTACACAGTTGACATTTCACCGGAATGTGTTGCCAGCTTTAACTTCCGCGTCACCCCATCTTACAACATGCCTGAGGCGTCGGTCCTCGTAGGCGTTGTATTTTATCGGTGTTTTGTGCTCAGTAATTGGATCGGGGCAGCCGCGGGCGTTATCAAAGCGATTGTAATGTGATTTATGTCTGTCTGTCGCACTACACCCTCGAGCTTGTGACAAATTGTGTGAAAACAAACTAATGATTTTGTTGAGATGTTTTGGGGTGGGTTAGGATGAATTGGGCGATTAAGTAATTGAAATCATGTGGATATGTAAATAATGAAGTTTAATTTTAAGTTGAATTATTTTAAATTAATGCAAAAGCTTTCTTCATTTCCACATGTTATATCGAATCCTGAAGGATTTACACAAAATGAAATGTTTTTATTTGACGACACGGGGGTAAAAATAATCAAAACCAAGCCAATTTTTCATAACAGATTCACAAAATGAGAACTAAAAAAACACGAGTTGATTGACAAATATACAAATGTTATATATACATTAACAGATAAAAAATGTAGTACTGTTCATGACCAACTAGATTTATACGAGTAATAGCTCTACGCACACTTTATTTAAAGTAATGAAGATTGCCGTCAAAGATTTTTAGCACTATTTTTGTGTTTCTATCAAGAATGCAACGAAATATTTTGTTGTATTGTTAATTAAATCTTACTGCTTTAGTTACTTGTCAAAATGTTAAGCAGACGTCTAAACTCTATGCTTTGTAAGACCATTTCATTATAAATAAACAAGACCTTCTACTTTTCTTTAAAACGTAATTTTCCATTATATATTAAAACGTCTTAATTTTCACTGCTATCCGAATAAACATTTTCGAATTTCCCAATACTTTTAAACTATAAATCATTACCATTATAAGAAAGATATCACCTAGAGAATAAAAATAAAACGAAACGTGAATGTAACTCCTAGTAAATCGAATTTGACACCCCTAAAACTACTTTACTAGTATTTTTACAAGTCAAAACATTGCTCGCACTCACACGTAAGAACTACGTCACTGGGGTCAACCACGATCGATAGCATAGATGAATAAGAGACGGGAGGTGCTCCCAATTTCGCGCCGATAGACACTTCTGGTCTTAAAACGTCTGTATTCAGAGCCCTAAATGATTTCAGATCTGGCAACTAAACAGAGACTAGTAAAGTACACGAAATTATATCGCGCAAGCATGTGCGTGAATACAGGTGAATTCTCTTTTCCTATACTCCCATAACCCGACGGGACAGCAAACCCGCAAAGAAATCAGAAGCAAGACCAATGTCTTTATGTACTATCCGACGCGTAGGTGCACGGGGCTGCACAAATATCGCTAACTTCCTAACTCAACTCTGTTACTGAGTCTTTTTTAATATAAAAACTACGTCACAGTGGTCAAAAAATCGATAACTCACCTGAGTGGGGGTGAGGTGGATGAGTGATGCGAGGTGCTCCCTCTCCGGCGCCGACAAATACTTCTGCTGCTTAAACCGCCTCTCCAATTCGTACACCTGTGCAGAATATATTATTGAAATGTTGCGACTTGAAAGGATATTCTCGATGATAGGGTTTTTAAATCCTTGTAAAATGCAATTAATTTCTGTGAATCATTATTTCAATTAAATGATAGACAATTTAATATAAAGAAACATGTGACAAACATGTCACTTACGAAATATAAACTAAATACGAATATAACAGTATTTAAAGTCTAATTATACGTGATATCTCTATTGAAACTAGAAATATCATAACAATAAACATCTTCCTTGAATATTGAATGAAGTATTTATAGAATACTCTTAACCTATTAGTCTACAATCTTATTCGCAAATGATTCCCACAACACTAGAAACCTACCTAAAAGTAGGTAGATATTTAGTAGGTGGCAACACGGCACCCCACAGAAAGCGGGAACGCGGGCAACATTCAGCAAGAGAATTAATTACACGAATATAGTATATCTTTGAAGAGGCGTGGCTTGGGGGTGGGGAAATTAAACTGACTTAACGTAATTTGAAGTCAACACTGAATATTATATTACGTGCTTATATTCTGTTGTCTGTGGTTCTTGATTTAATAATGAAACTACAATTGTAGAGTGTGTATTTCATTGGTTTGTTAAATACAATAGTTTATTGTTTCTGTGGTATTTGGATTTTTAGTATGAAACCGCAATTAAATTTACGTTAATTACATTTTATTATTATTAGTTTATATTAAACTAGATATGATGTGGTTTTTCCCGCTTATATTGTTTCAGGATAACAGGTTATTATTATGATAATGAGAATGAATATTTCAAATTCAATTGATATCGTTTATTTTGCAAATGGGTTTTTTTAAAAGATCTTTTAAACGTTACATCCTTGAACATATTTTTTACTTACTATCGATTTGGACATAATTTCTACCAAGATGAACAAGCAAGAAACGCGAGTAGTTGCTTTTTTCAAAATGATTGGGATATACTTTATTTACGTAAGTCAATTCCTTTACAAGGATATAAAATTGCGTCCATATTTTGTAGAAAGACCTACAACAAATAATTTATTTATTTTATTTATTTACATTTTTCATGTTGACGTAATGAGAGTAAAAAGTGACCCAAAAAACTGTCCTGATATTATTAGAAAGCACCTATATTCCATTAATTTGAAATTCATCTATTAGCTTAGAATATAAATGTGTTTAACGATTTTTTTATCTGTTTAATACTATTAGAAGTAAGTGAAGTATGTTCATATTATTAAAATCTATTCGACACGATTTCCCCTCACATAAAGGCAGCCATTAACTGCACGATTAGAACCTTACGCGACAATTCGTTACTGTTTTTATAGCCGTAACACACTCCATCGCGCACATTAACTGAATTTGGAAATGCCATATTTCGAAAGAAAAAAGGAATAAAACTGATAAATTTTTGTAGAATATAGATTCTTTCAGTCTTTAGATATTATAATAACGTGCGTATGCCATGAGTCTGCCATATTTTTAAAGCGTATCCATAATTTAATACTCATTTGAGCGTAACCAATAAATAAATCAATTTACAAGACAATTATAATCACTTCTAATGCTACATTTCTTTAGACTTGCATTAACAGGATTCTTTTTGCTTCTCTAGGCTTTGCTATTGCTCACATTATCAATGTCCTTATAAAATACTTACACCATCCCGCGGTTTTTCCCCGCGTAACTTCTAATCCTTTGACAACTCCGGGATTAAAAGTAGCCTATATGTTATTTTGAACCATTACCTATATGTATACCAAGTTTAATCATAATCGTTTCAGTCGTTTTTGCGTGAAAGAGTAACAAACATACATACATCCTCACGAGCTTTCGTATGTATAATATTAGTAGGATTCGCTGCTTTGCGACATACAGATAGTGACATGTAAGACATAATGTTTCAATCGTTTTTGTGTGAAAGACACACATACAGACAGACATATATCTTAACTTACTTTCGCATTTATAACACAGGATTCCTATCCTATATTAAGAACACGAATGTTACCACAAAAATGGAATGGATTCTCACCTGAGCTTGCGTGAACAGTACTCTCCGCTTGCGTCTCTGAGCCAGGGGGAACTGCATGGGCTTCGCATCAGGTCCCGCGCACGCCGCGAGCCCGCCCATGTTGTTGACGTGCCCCATGCCCCCCGACGTGGACGTCATCAGCCTGGAAACTAAAGCAGCCGCTCAGGTACGCAAACATTTGGAAATCTACATTTTTAGATTAAGCAGGGACATAGTAACGTAAAACAATCTGTGGCGTCACGTGACGACACAATGTTGAAATATTGGAAACTAAAGCAACCGCTTAGGTACGCAAACATTTGGAAATCTACATTTTCGGATTAGACTGGGACATAATAACCTAAAACATTCTGTGGCGTCATGTGACGACACAATTCCTAAATCGCGATGTTGAAATATTGGAAACTAAAGCAGCTGCTCAGGTACGCAAACATTTGGAAATTTACATTAAGATTAAGCAGGGACATAGTAACGTAAAACATTCTGTGGCGTCATGTGACGACACAATTCCTAAATCGCGATGTTGAAATATTGGAAACTAAAGCAGCTGCTCAGGTACGCAAACATTTGGAAATTTACATTAAGATTAAGCAGGGACATAGTAACGTAAAACATTCTGTGGCGTCACGTGACGACACAATTCCTAAATCGCGATGTTGAAATATTGGAAACTAAAGCAACCGCTCAGGTACGCAAACCTTTGGAAATCTACATTTTCAGATTAAGCAAGGACATAGTAACCTAAAACAGTCCTCTGTCACATAACGACACATTTCCTGAAGCGAGATGTTGGAATATTTTCACTTCACTTCGCTTCCAATTATCAATTCTTAGGATCTAACGATCCTGTGGTTAGGACTGGTCGAGGATCCTCCCTTTTCGTTGGAGGAATAATAACTTCCTCCACAACTTTAGAACAATTAATGATTAGTTTAATAATGCTAAAAATGCACTTTATGTGAACTACTCACACTACGGGCAAGAAATTGAAACGAAACATTTATATACAAAGCAATGGAGAAATTATCACTTAATATATCTTTTAATCGTAAATGAAAAAATATAAACGATCAAGCGTGATACTTAATTCTGTAAAATTCACCTGTAAGAAGCCGTATTATGAATTACATTGAATATATAAGAGCGCACATTATACCGTCAGCCGCAGATAGTTACATAGCTTATTGAACTTAAAATTGACACTTCTACTTCCTACTTGTACAAGGCACCCATTCTTATAAAAGCCTACTTCTCTATCATATCTCAAATTCAAAACATTTTTCACAAAAAAGCATGTAATTAATAAATATGCAATACGAATATTGCAAACCCAACACGCAACCAAAGAATTAATTATGCTCACATTTTTTATACTTTTTACGGATTTATAAAAAATACGCTTTAATTAAAGACTTCATCGTAGTAATTGGAAAATGAAAAATAATTAACACGGTCGGTGGAAATTAATATTGTCGCGGTGGCAACATTTAAATGCTCCGCCATTTTTTATAATGACACTAGACTGTCTTCCCGCCTTTTTTCTATTATTATTCTTTTTATTTGATTTAATAATGAGGTTCTGTATAGAAAAATAATTACGAAATAAATATTGTGGGCTACTTAAAAATAACATGTTATATTTATTTATTACCGCCTACATTAATTTAATAATGTAGGTAATTCAAAGAAATTATATATTTCTTAGCGAGATATAACATCGTTTTTATAAGGAAATTTATAAATGTTTGTGACTTTTCCAAACAACCGACTGCAATCAAGAGTAACACTTAGTAATTCAATAAATTCTGGTAAAAAGTTTTTTGCTTCAGCCCGAATAGACATATCTTTTTACATAGATTACATTTATAAGACGTAGAAGTAAATATCTTAGTCAACAGAACTTAGAAATATCCCTTAAAAATTTGTCAATGAAACGGACGTCTACCGCATTACGAGATTTTTTTCAAAGACAATATAATCAATGACAAACATATGATACAAAAAATAAATACGCTGATAGGCGAGTAATAGAGTGCACCGAAGGAGGCCATTAAATATATTACCATTCTTAAGGGGCATTTAAAATCCCAGGAATTTCACATATTTACCGAACGGATCTAATATTATTTTATTGTAACGTCGAAACGCGCACGGCAGCAATATTCCACACATTATGCTCCGACGAATTCAACGCTCATTCTATTTACACAACACTCAAGCCTCGAAAAGGGTCTTTTCAATATCAATAAAATATCCCTATTCTGTCTTAGTCATTGTTCGAGCACGGCTGTTTGGAAGCATACAATGATATCTGTGCATCGGTTTTTAGTCTGTGGAACTTAACGTCAAAGCGGCGGACATTTTGTTATCTATGGTGATCTTTTTTAATGGATATCTAATTGAATTTGGATGAATGGGGGTAGGGCGTTTAATGACGCGTAAACTGGTGTTTACAAACATTTTAATTGATACTACTTGGTAGTTTTTCAATGGATTTAGCAACATCCTATCAAGACAGACGCATGAAAGTTGGAAAAGTAGGTATGTAAGTAATGTAGCTTTCGAATGGTGAAAGAATTTTAAATTCGGTCCTGTAGTTTTTGCGTTTATTCATTACAACCATACAAACAAAGTTTTCCTCTTTATAATATTAGTGGATAGTAGTCTCACTGATGTAATTTTGGTAGACAAAATATAGCTAATTTTCATCGGATATAATATAGAATTCTAGTGTTAAATAATTCTTCACGATTATTCAAGGCAATCAAACAAACAATCAAATCCTCTGTATAATATTATAATAAATAGTATTAATATTTTTTTTTAATTCACCATAAACCAGTGTCGTCACCATCACGGACAGTTCGTAGGGACCGTGTTTTCATAACAAACAGATCTGTAATTGGAATGGGGCTTCGGCCAGGGGTCTGCCGACAACTACATTATAATCGAGCCCTGCACCGGTTCTAAGAATACAGATAAGTACGAAATAAATAAATATTTCTGGGCAACACAACAAGATCTAGTCCCATACTAAGCAAAGCTTGTACTATGGAAACTAGATGACTGATAGACATGTTTAAACATACTTTTTTGCAAATACATATACATATACTATAGATACTGCCACATCCACTGCGCCAATTTTTTAATCAGCTGTTTTGGGCAAGGAAAAAGTCATAGACGCGAAAAACGTTTAACAATAAAATTTAATCTATTTCTTTATCTTAGAAATTGGAAATACTAAGTAAACTCATAGACAGTGAAAGCAATTGTCCGTTTTAAAAAAAATCGTTGCTTGATCGAGATATTAATATCTATTTTAAAAATAATACAAGTTGTACTTAGTATTGTTGATCCTCAGTGTATCAATGATGTATAATATCTCTCATTAAATTAAAGCAACGATATTAAAAACCATGCCATCATCTTGATTACTTTTCAATCTTATTTTTTTACTAACAATAAATAAAACGAAATGCGTATTCCATTCTCAGCGTAATCATTACTTCGTTAAAAATCATTATTCCAGGCATTAAAAGTCATTAATCCGGGCAATAAACATAAAACAGATCCACCAGTCACGTCAAGCGCAGGAGTCCCGAACTGACCAATTTCACGCTCATTGGTCACTCATCAAATGCACTCTTGGACACCCTCGCTTTATAGATAATTATAGAGTACAAATAGGAGAGCGCGCTATTCTTTGTGATAAATTGGTATGTAGATAATATCTCAGTAATGAAATGACAATTGTTTTTGTCGATTGCGGTAGGGGGTACATCCTACAGCCCTACGGACGGATTTTGATATGTGAGGTGTTTTTACTCTTTTTAATTGTGGTAGTGACATAAGCTATATATTTTTTTTTTAAAGTTCGCAATTCAACGAGAGGAGGGCAACAGATTGGTTTTTCTCATAGATAATTGTTAATTATACATGTTTATGTTCGCCTGATCCTGTATCCATCAACCAGTTAGAGTTTTTTAAATCTCTGTGACTGAATTTAAATATTGTTACTTTTATGTTTAGTTGTTATCATACGCCATAGTATGATAAGCTAAGCCAAGACTTGTGCATGTAGTAAAATATATTAATACTGAACAATGGCATCAATGTTCTAAATGAGCTCCACACTTTTACACACCTATTAGTGATTGACTTTTAACACAAAATATATTAGCAGCCTTAATCACATAGAGATTTCTTTCTTTGAATATACTATTTACAAAATTAAGACAACGTATTAGAAATATGTAATACCACTATACAATAACAAATTTACAAACTGCACCCTCCAAGCGTAAAATTGCAAAACAATTACACCTAACGCCCAAATTACACCCAACAAACAGCCGGGTGTCAAATACTGGCATCTTTAATATAACCACTTGACAAGCTCAGCTCCCGGCGTCGCCTAATATTGACCCACTGCTAATGGCCGACGGAAAGCCGTCAGCTGCTCCGTGTCGTGATTAGATTATTGCCCTATCAATGGTATTTGGTTACATTACTCTTCCTGCTAATATTTTCGTGGGCAAGTGCTTTTGATTATGATCATCATAGCAGAAATAAAATAATACTATACGATAGTATGCAAGCTGAATATACCGGGTGTTTATCAAGTAAGGAGTGTAAGCTGATGGTGAAGATATAAATTAAAAACCTTTGATATTTTAGAAGAATTGAAAATCCGAATTAAATAAATGAAACTATACACCCTGCGAGGCGAGTAGTAATAGTAATATTACTACTAAAGAACTTTATGTATTTTATGAATTTTAATTTTTATTGTATCAAATTGAATGACTTACAGCCGTTTTCAATAATAGCAAAGGCCATCCGTCGACAGTATATTGAAATCAAAGTAAGTGCAAATAGATAGATTTGCCTAACTTTAGTAAGCAAAACAAGGGATAGATAGAATATAGAAAACGGCCGTTAATGGTAATTCATAGTAATGATGAATATAGATGATAAATATTTTTATATTAATAAAAATATTTTTTGTATGCTTCTACTACGCTTACTTTAAGTATATCTCCTATTTTTTTTAAGACTGCATAAGTAACCCTGTATTGATCTTTTTGAAAATACCTCATCATAGTTCTACGAATGTATTAATTCATTCATTCATCCATAGTTGTACTTGCAATCTTACAAATAAATTAATTCTGATTCCAGTTTTACCCATCATTTCACTGAAAAGGAGATTATTTAGTTTGCATGCGAGAATATTTAGGAAACAACGGTGCTTCAAATCTTTTACCGTTTACGAAAAAAGTGAGACAGATAATGCTCTAAATATCGAACAATCCTTACTTTATATTAAGTAACTATCTGTCTGTATTTTTCTAGGACCTAAACCTAAACCGATTTTGATGAAACTCTATCGACAGATATTTTGCGATTGGAGAAAGGGTACAGGATATTTTTACCCCGGTACTCCACAGGAACGGAAAAAAAATACGCGAATGGGGTACAGCTAGTCAAGTAT
>LQNK01000394.1:128916-139757 GCA_001586405.1 Phoebis sennae
GTTCTAAATATTGTCGAACAATCCTCACTCCATATTGAGTAACTGTCTGTCTGTATTTTCTAGGACCTTAATCAGTGACCCGATTTAGATGAAACTTTATATACAAACATAGTTTGAGATCGGAGAAAGAGTAGAGGATATGTTTTACCCCGGTACTCCACAAGAACGGGAAATATACGCGAATGGGGTACAGCTAGTCAAGCACAATTGTATGCTGATGAATCATCATCATCATCATCATGGCCTTTGACGTCCATTTCAAATTTGGTGATGATGAATTACTACTAAATATATTCGCGAATCACTTTTAAGTTCCCTAACCATATTTATTGTCTGACAAAATATGCAATTACTTATAAAAATAACCTCGAATTGCCCTCATAAACTGCATGGATCGAGTGCGCTGGGGGAGTGAAACACAATACAGCTATTACCCCCGGTGTTTGCTCACGCACAATTTGCCACACACGTTTAACTGGCAACATTCGGACATTATCGGGGGCTGATTTTAATACGATTAGATCTGATGTTTTTTTGCTTTAGAATTATTATCGAGGAAGGAATTTACTGTGAAAAGAAGTACTTGGTGGAAACGTTCAAAATTATGGAAATATTTAATCATTTGATCATTTCACATAAAATGTTCTTACACTTAAATGTTTGTTCTTGTATGTTGTTTTAAATGTTATGTCCTTCTTTACTTTTGTGTGCAATAAAGAATTATCATTCATGCATTAAATATAATTTACGATATTATATTGTAGTAGTCCTCACTAATATTATAAGCGAAAGTAGCTCTGTATGTATGTCTGCCCCTTCTTTACTCCTAAAGCTTTGTTCTGTGTTGAATAAAATTTAGTACGTATATAGTTTGAAACCCAAGAAAGGATAAAGGGTACTTTTCATTCCTGAATTCCTACAGGAACAGGAAATATAAGAGGGTGAATACGCGAGGCGCAACTAGTACTTATAAGATAATGTCATAAACGTAATCAAGATATGGAGTATTATTCGTTATTAGTTATTATTTTACTTTTTATAGGCGAGAACATGCTATAACTTCGAGTATTATTTATATGATCTAGCATAAAAATTGATTTATTAAGATTTTGATTAAAGTAATCCAAAATAAAAATTATTCTTCACAATAAGAACAAATACAAAAATAAGTTTGGAAATGGAACGGTAAACATTCGGACAATTCCCTCAGTGTTGCCACCAAAGATAAACTGCGTTCGTCTGCAGCTGACGTGTCCACTCTACCCGCGCCTACACCGCAACTAAGTATGTCACACATTTATTTTTTCCTTCTGGCAATTTTAATCTCAACTAGCGTGCACCTGACGCTTTGATATATGGCAATACAGGTAGCCGGATAAATTAATTCGTTTTAATTTTTAGTGTTTGAGAATTCGTTACAATTTTTTAATTGATATTTAAACTCTTTCTACCAATAGACATTTTACATCTGTTTTTTAATTATGGCAAATAATCACTAGTAAAGCAGGAAAACGTTGTTGTTGTTAATAAAAAACGTTCCTCCTAGCCGAATTTCGGCCACGGCGGCCAATCTCTACAGAGATCAGCCAACTGCGCGGGAGATATTATAGTGCACAAGTGTGTGCGCAAACACAAGTGCACTCTCTATTCCTTTACTCTCATAGCCCGATGGGACGGCAGACCGACACGACCGGAGAGAGATCAGGCGCAATAAGGCGCATGTTGTTAATATGCAAGTATTTAAATTAAAATGAACAATCTCAATTATTTTAAAATAATCTATTCAATATTTTTATGCATTTCTTTATCATAATAGTTTATACTTCACCTATAAAACAATATATACTCAAAGTTAAACATTAAAGTGACTCAGCATAAATTAAAATACCAAAATATCTCACGAAATTTCCATGGTCTTTCATAACACTCATTTCGTTAGTGTCAGTACACCTCAACGATATTTAGGTGTCGACATCCGATACAATCGTTAGACATATCTCGAGTGGAGAGCGTTGTATTTGCCCAACTATATTTCACATGCATCGCATTACAGAATAATTTTACCCGGAGCCTTCGACTGCATCGACCTCCGGTTATTTGCGGACGTGAGGCCTCATGTTTACTCAGCCAAGACTCTAGTGGTGGACAAACATGGGACGGATCGTTCGGAATTGCTTATTTTGTCTCTGCCTACACGACTCCCATAAACAGGTACCGGACGGTGCGGCGTGCCGCAGGGTAGCGCGCTCCGACCGCCGAGTTAAACAATTCGAGTAGTAATAATTCGGTGGACGGTATTCGAGCGCTTGTTTTTTGTGTTAGCTCGGGCTTACGGTTCTAATCTTCGGATAAGTGGGAGCCAAGTATGATGTTTGTTTTTATCACCTTATTGTTGTTCGCGTTATCGTCGAAATGACTTTTATGAGGTGTTGTTGACAAATGATTTGCATACAGAGTTGTTTGGTTAATAATCGCGTATTAGCATTAGTGAAATGTTATCCAAAACTTAATTGAGGAAAATTTAAGTGATTGTAAAAAATCTTCTAACGTTGAAATGCCCCATTTTGAATTATATATTTTTACAACTTTAAAAAATCATGAATACTAACTACTGCACCGATCTCAAAAATTCTTCTATTCAAAAGCTACATCGTCCACGAGTAAAGTAGGCTATAATTTACAAGCTATATTTATATAACATTATACTACGGGAGCGAAGCCGCGCGGATCAGCTAGTAATTATATATTTTTACAAAAAAAATTCAGATCAACTTTCGTATTTCTATGTTACAACGTGTCTTTCTGTGACTGATCATTTCATTAAAATTACCAATGTAATATTAGAAACTTTAAAATATACAAAAACAAGCATTTCGCAGTTAGTTATACGGTTTCTCAACATCTACATTGTAGGTAGGTACACACCTAATGACCTGACTTTGAGTCATTATGTAAAATAATCAACTTGAAGAAATACTTAAAGTGTTTGCTCTGACGATAGTCTCAGAATTATTAAACAAATAAATATTTTATGGCTAATATTTAGACATGTCTCGTAATGTTAAATAGCCGTAATAAATGCTAGTTTTGGTAATTCTAGCTAGATATTTTTTAAGTGGAAAAAAACAACAAGTAAGTTGTGATAAATATGATGATATTATAAATTTTTTTTAAGTTTTCACAACTAATTTATATCTATTTTTAACAACTGTAACAATAAAAATTATAATTCGTCGTTATCATTTGAAATAAACAAAACGCATAAAGTATATTGTCGAATGAGGCATGTGAATATTAAAAAATATAAATATTTTAAAAGGCAAACAATAGGAAAAGCTAATGAAATAACATCTCAAGTCATTTCTATTCCTATTTTAAACCTGTTTTGTATTTATTTACTTTGATTATTTTTAAAAAATAGAAATTCATTTTAAAACAAAAGCGTTATAATCGATCTACTGAAGTCTGCATAATCTATTTTGGGCACAATTTTACAATTATAACCTATAAACAAATTTCCCGCCGAATTTTCAATCTTTGTTTTGCCCTTATACAACCCAATGTTTATGTAAGACTATTTGTACTTTCACCGACTACTGAATGTGGTCAGTGAATGAAATTTAGATTAAGTTTCGATCTTGTTTGAGTTGTATTGTCAGTGAAGTTGACGGCCATCTTGAATTAGATTTTAAGTGGAGGAATAATTGATTTCCCAAGTTATTATTAGTCTGTATTCAAACAATAGTTTTACGGAATAGTATGAATTATTATAAAAGGAATTATTTTAGAGACAGAAAACAAAATGCTATATATTTTTTTATAAAAATGTTGTTTTTATCTACACTAATAATAAAAAGCGGAAAACTGTGTTTGTTTGAAATGAATAGGCTCAAATACTACTAGACCGATTTTAAAAATTCACATTATGCTACGGGACCGAAGCTAATTTATATAAATTTCGGGCATAGACTTTGGAAAGACTCTATTTTTATTATGGACATTCAATTTGAGAATTCAAGTTTGCTTCGATTTATTATTCTTATTGCATTTGAAAATATACTTTTTTTAAGTTCGCATATGCCAAAAACATATTTGTACAGGATTTTGAAATGAAGTACATTACTTATTAATTATCATTGGGAATTTAAATCAGATTACAACGCCATTAACACATTAAATTCAATTTCAGTAAAATCAGACAAAGTCGTGGACCTTTGATGTTACTATTTAATAACATATAAATATTTAAACATTTGTATGCTGTTCGACAGCGAAAGATATGATCTATAATTTATATTTTCACATCTTTATTGGACACATCTAACAAATATAATTTCATTTCACTTCATTTTTTTACCGCTGTCAACATAAAGTGCTGTCTCAAATCTCAATCACAGATAATATACAATATTCAACAATCCACTTTCTTAGTTATATGATAAACTTATACTTATAGTTAGTTATAATAGATAGTTTATAAGTTTTAGTTGTAACGCTTTGGGGACTCCCCTGTAATGTTACTTCTTGTAATAAATAAATAAATAAATATAATACTATACTAGTCTCAATGTATCAATCAGATGAATGTCATGCACCTGTATCAACTGAGCGCTTTGTGTATCAGGTTACTGTAGCAATGATTAAAGAGTAGAACTGACACCTTGAATCTTAAATCACTACATAGTATAAAACAAAGTCGCTTTCTCTGTCCCTATGTCCTTTGTATGCTTAAATCTTTAAAACTACGCAACGGGTTTTGATGCGTTTTTTAATAGGTAGAGTGATTTAAGAGAAAGGTTTATATGTATAATAACATCCATTTAATAGTGGAGAAATACTGTTATTTTTGAGGTTTCATTGCAAATGCAGACTGAACTTATTACATTTATCAAAATAATGTACTAATTTTTATATACAACGTTTACAGTTTTTCTGTAGTGTATTTAGTGCATTGCACCCGTGCGACGAGGCGGGAGGCTAGTAATTATATAAAACAAAGACAGGTTTAAAACACTTATAACTCCAGATCTAATGGATCAATTCAGCAGAAAATTCGTAGGGAGATAGCTTAGGACCAGGAGAATGACATTATATCATTCTCGTGTCAACAGTATCATAATATGTTACTTTTAATCCCGCGGTAACGAGCTATAGACACGGGTGAAACGGCGGCGCACAGCTAGTAATAATATAAAGTTCAAGACTTTATTTGTCTATGCTAATCTTTTTGCATAAACTTTCTAGATAGGAAGGCTATAGGAACTATAGGATATTATGCCAGGCCGTGCGGGAGCTAGTTTCGTATATTTGTAACATATTTTACAAACATTGTACTAAAATATTTTAACGATCACAGGAACCCGAGCGATATATTTTTTATAAAAAATTATTTGTAATCAATTATTTATATATTTATTATTTATATGGAAAATATTTTTTATTCTTTACTATAGGAATACTTCCACTGCCTATCAAAATAAATTTAGTAGTTCTTACCTTTAGAGGTTTAACAACGAAACAAAATTCCATCATTATAAACATAGATTCTTACATATCACCACATGTATGACAGAAATCACTATATGTATGACAGAGCAAAACCAACTATATTCATGCTATTACCAATAATGTCCTACGAAACATTTCAAGCATTTCATGAAAGCGGCTATTTTTGTAGAAAATAAGATCCTATGCAAAGAAACAAGTTCAATCAATTAGTATTCATCTTTATTGTTTTGTTAGTTTTATTACATCAATTGCTTGCTACGATCATTATATTTTTGCTTTTATTCTGTATTAATTAGTATTTGAAATACATATTTTTATTTATCATTAACGTAAGTTCATTCGCGATCGATTTTATTATTTAACTAACTTCGATGCCACCCACATAGTAATTAACGTAATATAGGCAGTTTCTTACGGACCTGTTTGTAATGATCAGAGAGTATTTTTACAATCCAAGTAGTTTCCAAGATTTCTACGTATAGACAAACAAACTTTAACATATAAATAATAAATATTTCTGGACATTTAACACAACGCCATCTAATCCCAAAATAAGAAAAGCTTGTCCTATGGAACTAGACTGATAAACATACTTAAACATACTTTATTTTTCGTAAATACATACTATAGATAAATGAACACTCAGACAGTAGAAAATTACAATATTCATTTTCTACTCGGATCAAACCTACACCCAACAATAGATAGATCTATCTAGATAGATAGATAGATGGAAAGATAGATAAATAGATAGATAGATAGATAAATTATTTATTCAAGAAGAAGGTACAAAGCACACAGTAGACATAGTCTATCTATCTATCTATCTATCTATCAATAGACACTGTATCCATTGCGCCAACCATGCAGTCAGTCATATAATATTGGTATTTGATTCCAATATAATTCTGCTACATCTATCCCATAGCTAGTCTTAGGTTACTAAGAAGCCGGGCTGGTAGCCGCGCACGTAGTATTTTTAATGGTTAATGGTGTTTACTTATCGACCGTGAGCCGCAATTTGAGACATTTATTTTGTTAAATACGTATGCGTCATCGTTGGAAATATTTTATGAACCCGTCTAATATTTTTCTTTAGGACATCGATTGGATTTATAGGCTTTTTATATTAAACAATTATTGAGTAATTTATAAAAACGTTATGTGTTTACAAAACGATCAAAAAATGTACTAATCTAAAGTAAAAAATAACGTTGGTGTTAATTGATTCAAACTCGAATCCTAAAAAAGGCGCCAGAATATCTATAAACTTCAAATTTCATGAATAGAAGAAAAAAAATCGTTCAGAAATGAAAACTCAATTTTAAATACAGCATCAAACATCACAACAGAGGTTTTATATTTCTAAAAAATTTGAATATCGAACGTGCTCTATTAGTCCATCGCTACAAATACGATATTATATTACGTGTGACGGGGGCCGCGTGGACTTCGTGCGCGCGCATTTTATTGACGCGCCGCCATTTTGGGTGGACAGGGAGGCGAGCGAAAATTAATTTCATTATTTCATTAATTTACGTTGTTGTCTTTAATAATTTGATTAAAGCTATTTTAATTGACAATGTTGAATTTTGTGGGTATCGAGTAAGATAGATATGCTTTTTTTACTAATTTTCTTTGTTATTTTTTATATCATACTAAGTAATTGGCATCGTTGGTCTTCCTACAGTATAGTTAAAGTTTATATTATTATTATTTGTTATTTACTGTTTTTAAAATGCATAAGTACTTATCATATTTTCTTGCCACTGTTCCTTATGGAACTTTTATGACTTTTATCAATTATGTAAGTTTTTATTTTATTTTCAGTCCTATTAACACATTAAAATACGAGTACCTTAACAAAAGTTGGAGTTCAAAAAATGGAAATGCCTAATGCTTGTACATCGTATAGAATTTTCAAGAAATGAGTTTAAATTTTGTAATAAAGTAAGTAGGTACATAGAATTGTTCGTCAAATATTCAAATGCAATGATTAGCATTGAAATTATCAACATAATTCTAACCTAACATTTTGGATTATTTGTCTATTCATACGTAGATAGTACTTTTATAACGAGCTCTAAAAGCGCCTCAACAGAGGCCAATTTGGAAAATAAACATTTTAACTTTGACTTTGACTTTGACTTTGAGCTTTTAATGCTAGGCGACATCCGACTGTCTGCATCGTACGCATGTGCACATTTATTTGTCTTGAAAATACAATTCAGATATGGATCAGTGGACGTACTAGTGTGACATTCTATAACAAAGAATAAAACGATTCATGAAATCCCATGCAACCGATGCGAAATATGCGGACCTTTGGCCGCCTAGCATTATCAATGCTGTAACTTTTTATAGATAAGACCGTAATCGAGAGCCCGAACCATAAAAACAAAGTTTTTAAAACGATATATCGTAAATGTAACCATGATATCTATACGCATAATATATAATTTCGGTGTGTACGTCACAAATATACCGGGTCTTCTAACACTCAGACCCCGCATGTCCCAATGTCCAATATTCGAAATTAAAAAAACATACCTCACTATCTAACCTATGTCGGTTATTGTCAACGGGTATGTCCCCATAGTGGGGTAGATCCGCGATTGCGCCATGTATTCACGACAACCTATCCCACCACAGGTACTATATGGGGGAGGAGTAGTGGTCTAAGTCATATAATAATGGTTCAGTACAGCTGAATACCGAAAACTCTACGCCTTTAAAGTAAATTTCTCAAATTTAATAAAACCAGGTCATTTGTAACTGGCTACCATGACGCATAATAAAAAAAATCCGTATATCATCCATAGAGAATAGACCATTACCGTTTAAGGGATTCCAAATTCAAAAATAAAAAATACCGACTCACTGGCAAACCTGGGGTCATTGGACGCGGGGTACCAGCTGGCGCCGCGCATGTCCCCGTAGTGGGGCAGGTCCGCGGGCGCGCAGCCGTAGCCCTGCACCGGCGCGCCCCCGTACAGGGGCACGGCGTACGGATTCGCAGCCATCCCGCACGAGGCCGCCGGCCCCAGTGGGGAGTTGATGCTGCTACCCGACGAGTTGGATCTGGAAATGGGAAGACGTTGAAAAAAATGTTTTTATTTATGTTATAGTAGGCATGCATGCGGTTCACCTGATCTTAAGTGACTGGCGGCAGCCCATAATTCCCCATTTCTCACCGTGGCTGTTACCCGTATGATGACGGGTTAGATGTGTCGCCACCCCATTTCTATCCGTGGGACACAGACATGGGATACAGACGTATCGTTACAGACGACAGAGGGTAATTTTGCTGCATAAAATCTTTAACGATAAAAGAGTAGGAGCCGAGCATTGCACAATTAGGTCAAGCTCACACCGGTATAAGTACCACCCCCCCAGCAGAAGATCAGCGTGAAGCAGTATATGTATGTGTATGTGCAGTATATGGCTTGTATTCCCATCCCAATCCTCTCCCATCCTATTCTACTCCATTTCCAATTTCCTATTATTAATCCTTTCCTTATCCCCTTCCCTTCCTTCAAGCCGGCAAGGCATCTGTGACATATTGGTGTTGTGGATGTTCATGAGCTGTGGTCAGTCACTTAACATCAGGTGAACCGCACTTGCCTGCTCTCACATAAAAAAAAATCACGTAATAATTACTGCAACGTGACATTGGCAAAATCTATTTTGGACAGAGATGCCATAGATTATAAAGAAAAAGAAGAAAGTTTACTGTCAGACAAATTCCACATAAAATTTGTCATTGATGTTGATGTTGCTCAGAAACGCAATTGAAATAGTTACCGAACGTTTAGCGCTATCGAATAGATAAACCAGCGTTAAAGTGACTCAAAAACTGCACTGTCTCACGATAGACGACGTAGACGATAAGAATATCGTTCGTCGTTCAATAAGAATAAATACTAAGGCTTTCTAGATTAAACGACTCGACAATACGATCTAACAAGCTAGTACTAACATGTAAGGTATTCAAAATAACTTTAATAAAACTAATAAACATTCATATTCTAGTCATCTTTCGCAACAGATATGAATTAAACAAAAAAAAAGAGGTGGTTTTTTGTGGTGCTTTGCTTGCAATTAAAGTAACTACACATTTGTTTATACGAAATTATAACCAATACTATTATATGTCAGATAGAAAGTAATAACTATTGGTTTTAACATTTTCTACGTAGACATTTTTCTTTTGCCGATACAATTAAATTATTATCCATCCACCCTCCGTCTTTATTATCTAGTCCCTCCTCATCTCATTTTTCCTAGTTATTTTTTTAATTTAACTCTATTTCCACATCATACAGATACTCTAAAAATTTACCAATAATAAGAACAATCATATCTCTACCGCTACCAAAAAAAGTTCATTCAGCATTACCATACTTTTACGTAAAAACTCCACAAAAAGCCGGAAATCCGCTTAATCATTGTCTTTAGTCATCGCAAATTGACCCAAATACGCCACCCGCACGGCGTTGGCGCCAACACGTCACCGAACAAAACCGGGGATTATCTGCCTAATCCCTATTTACACAATTTAATCTCTCGCTACCCTTCAATTGATAATTCACACGATTTTAAGCTTTACGTTCGAACTCCGTGGTGAGACTGGTGACAACTGACAGGGTGTCATAGACAAATTAAATTTTGACATAACGAAATTGGCGGGAAACGTTGGGATTAATTGGCGGGTTAATTTTCTCGGGTGTGAGTTGTCTTTGAGGGGTGTTATTTTGTTATACATTATTACATTATTAGATCCAGTATAGCATAAAAAGGTAAGTTAAATTAATTTGCAGAATATTGTATCCTTGTCAGTGGCAAAATGATTTCGTCTGGAAAATAATTGAAGAATGTTTTTGATATCTATATTATATCACAGATTCAAAAATATATTTTGTTTCGAATCCCTTTAGTGTCACATATTTGTGTTCCTGTTGAGTTTATCTAGCCTTAAATATTTCACCAAAACATTATACAGATTCAGATTATATAAGAAATCTTTTCTTTTTATCATTAAGAAAACAACTAACAACACATAATTACATGATAAAGATTTGTCTTCAACCTGGGCAAAGCCTGTCGCTTGGATAATTCTAGATCTATCTATTGAAATAGTAACCCGGGGATACAGTCATGTCCAGCACATGTGGTGCGAAAAGCTTATTAATGCCCGGTTCCTATAAACGACGGAACGTCATAGTATAACAGATACGAATCGTTTTCACTAACTAGCGGTTTTAAACAACCATTCGGAACCAAGTTTTGGTTGTTATGTTAACGCCACGTTTATTAAAGAAACACTTTAGACT
>LQNK01000394.1:151164-163321 GCA_001586405.1 Phoebis sennae
TGGATTACTACCTACTAATGAATGTCTAAAAAGATAGGTCTATTTAGACGTTTCGTAAATTATGTTGTAAATTTATCAAAACCTGACATACATCAACGAAATACCATATTTAGGTAGTATGTTAGTTATTTCAGTCCCTTTTTCTAAGGAGGATTTATTTACTTTGTACTGTGATCAGTACAAAGTTAATTAAAATCTGGGCTCGCTTTCGGAACTAAGCGTAAATGTACTTAATGTGGTTATTAGTTTTATTTCATTTATTTTCGTAAAACATAAACAATTGAATATAAATACCTCCACTTATTTCAGATGCCCTTTAGGATAGTACAGACTATTGAAAGAGGAATATCTTTTCTCTCTTGTGTACCAACAGGCTGGGAAGAAGATAATATATTGTTATGACCAAGAAAAGGCTCTAAAAAACTACAAAACAATGAAGATGAACATGATGATTGGACAAGTTCAAGTTGTCAAGTAAAACGATCTGACTTAGGCCCTTCTCCCATTACGATACTCGTGTCGAATTTGTGGAATACTAATTTGCAACCCCACGTTCGCACATTATGCTACTAAAAAATTACAAATTTCTTTAGGAATGGACGCTTAGATTTTTCTACAGAAACAGAAGACGTCACCGCAAGCAAAGAAAATACTGGATTACTACCTACTAATGAATGTCTAAAAAGATAGGTCTATTTAGACGTTTCGTAAATTATGTTGTAAATTTATCAAAACCTGACATACATCAACGAAATACCATATTTAGGTAGTATATTAGTTATTTTGTGGAGATGCGTGAGAGACGCGACGCACAAGAGACCAACACGTCGAGTCACGCGATACTAGTAGCAGACACGTAGGATACCGGTAGCTTAATGTGCGAGTCTCCATTGTAATGTATGTGACAACTAGTCTTCGAGACTCACGTACAATTCACGTCGCCTATGCGTATCGTAATGGGAGAACGGCCTCAAGCGATACTAGTTGGGGACGCGTAGGATACCGGTAGCTCAATGTGCGAGTCTCCATTGAAATGTATGTGAGACACGTGTGACAGCTAGTCTTCGAGACTCACGTACAATTCACGTCGCCTATGCGTATCGTAATGGGAGAAGGGCCTCAAGCGATACTAGTTACGGACGCGTAGGATACCGGTAGCTCAATGTGCGAGTCTCCATTGAAATGTATGTGAGATACGTGTGACGACTAGTCTTCGAGACTCACGTTCAGTTTACGTCGCCTATGCGTATCGTATTGGGAGAAGGGCCTCAGGCCCTTCTCCCATTACGAGACTAGAAAGATACGCGACTCGAGTCGAAGATTTGTTGCATACTAGTTTGCAACTGACGTTCGCACATTACGCTACTAAAAAATGACAAATTTGTCATTTGTGCAACGTAAAAAGACAGGTATTTTAAAGGCCGTCTACACGATTGGGACAAACCGCCGACCAAGGTCACCTTGGTCGGGTCCGACAATTTTTGTATTCGTTCTACACGGTCGGGCGTTTGCTCAATTTAGCATTAACAGACTTTCAAAAAAAGGAGGAGGTTATCAATTCGACCGTATTTTTTTTTAATGTATGGTGCCGCATATCTCCGGCGTTTATGGACCGATTTGGAAATTCTTTTTGTATTCGAAAGAGTAGAGTTCCGGTGTGGTCCCATAGAAATTTGATTCTAGTCTGATCGTCTATGTGGAAGATATTCCAGGGAACTCCTAGAAAATAAACAGAATAAGCGCTGCGGCTAAGGCTTAATGATGTATAAATTGTGACTAGATGATGTGATTACCCTTCATATGACACTAAAAAGGGATAAATAGAAATTTTTGCCAAAAAAAGAACAATGAAATAAAAGTTATTTTCTACTTTTTAGAGCGATGAAGTCGGTTCTATTTTGGCAAACATTTTTAAGTTATTATTAATAATAACTTTTTGCCAAAAAATTATTTCCCCTAAAAAGTAGAAAATGACTTTAATTTCATTTTTGAAATCTATTCAAAGTCGGTGCCTTTACATAATTTAAATTTATCAAAATTTTGGACCGATTTGAGAACTTTCTCCTTTTTTTGAAGTCCGTAAAAAATTACTAATAAAATTTTATTGGATTTTATCTTTATATCTAATGTCTCAAGGACATGGTAAATCATTATAACAAATATATAAAATCGGTCAGAACCTCTCGTTCACCGTATTCGTTTTGCGATGACATGCGCTCGCGTTGACTACCAATCGCAGAATGAAGCGCTCGCATCGGCTGTCAGGTAGGCTGCGCACCCGACCACCGACCGTCAGGACGAACCAAATATTGGTCAGCCAACCAACGTCTACATGGTTGATTTTTACACCAACCCGACCAAGGTCACCTTGGTCGGCGGTTTGACCCGACCGTGTAGAGGGCCTTTTAGACATTCGTAAGAGACGCGACGCAAAAGAGACCAACACGTTGAGTCACGCGATACTAGTTGCGGACGCGTAGGATTGGTATCAAGATTTTGCACTGACTTTGTATTTTTCATACTGTCTTTGTGACAACCCATTTTATTAAACAAGAATTTCCATACTATTTTATTGGAGACTAGCTTTCCGCCCGCGGCTTTGCTCGCGTGGACCCGGCAGTTCGAATTGTTCTCGCCGTAAAAACCAGGCTTGAACTTCAACGAACACTTAAAAAAAAACTGTCCAAATTGGTCCAGTCGTTGTTGAGTTATGCGCTTACAAACACATTTTGCGATTCATTTTTATATATGAGAAGATGAGCAATGATATATTATAATGTATAGATATGTTATATCCAAAGAAGACTACCGTGAAAAAAGCAACCATCAATGACAATGTCGTCTTTAAATAAAATAAAATAAAATAAAAAGCCTTTATTTCTATTACTTTACATTGTTTTTCTTAAATTCTATCTTTATTTATACAACATATATTCCACTTTTATACAGAAAAATAATATACTATACTAAAATAATATACTTTTAAGTAATAGTCGCTTCTGCGGCGTAGGCCTCCCCTAATCCTTTCCAGAAATCTCTTACTTTTGCCCTTGGCATCAATTCTGCTCCACATCTTTCTGTAGAAATAATCTTCCAACGTCGTCTTCTCGGTCTTTTTTTCTCTCTCTCGGTGTCCATTCTGTTATTTGTTTGCCGATTGTCGTTAAGCCTACATATATGCTCCGCCCAATGAAATTTAAGTAAACTGATTCTCATCTTTACATCCGATAATTTTGTTCTGTTTCTAATTATTTTTTTATTTACTTTGTCTGATAATCTTAGTCCTAGCATACTTATTTCCATTTTTCGTTGGCATATAGTAATTCTTTCTTCATCTTCATGTCTTAAAGCCCATGTCTTGCATCCGTATGTCAGGCAAGGTAAAACAGCTGTATTGAACACCTTGTTCTTAATTGTTAGGCTGAAGTTTCTGTTTTTTAGTATTTCTAGAAATACTAATCACTTCCTATGATATGAAACTTTCCTTTTATATTTTTATTTACAGAATGGTACATTTTCTAATTACACACGAAGACATTTTATAGTTGTTTGTCGTAACCAAGCTACCGTTGCTATGTAATGTTCTGTCAACAAACTCCGCCATTTTGAGGAGATGTGTTAGAGACGCGACGCACAAGTGACCAACACGGCGGGTTGCGCGATACTAGTTGCGAACCGGTAGCTTAATGTGCGAGGCTCCATTGTTATGTATGTGAATGACGTGTGACAGCTAGTCTTCGAGACTCAAGTTCAGTTCACGTCACCTATGAGTATCGTAATGGGAGGAGGAAATCACGCGATTTTAGTTGCGTACGCGTAGGAAACCGGTAGCTTAATGTGCGAGGCTCCATTGTTATGTATGTGAATGACGTGTGACAGCTAGTCTTCGAGACTCAAGTTTAGTTTACGTTGCCTAATGGGAGAAGGGCCTGAGAGAAACAGGAGACCGGCTTCGGTCTCATCCCTACTCCGCGTTGATCACTGGGTAGTCACGAGATACACCGATATAGTCTGGCCAATGAGTATCCAGAGTAAAAGCGCGGAAAATTTTAAAAATTAATTAAATTACTAAAATAATTATTAAAAAATAGGGGTTGGTGATAGAAGGGCAAAAACTTAGGGTTGTATGTATTTTTGAATATTGTATCATAAAAAAATAAAAATTTGTCAAAAAAATGAAAAAAAAAATTGAGGGGTGGACCACCCTTATTATTTAGGGGTGTGAAAAATAGATGTTAACCGATTCTCAGACCTACCCAATATGCTTACCAAATTTCAGAGGAATCGGTCAAGCCGTTTCGGAGGAGTATGGAGACTAACATTGTGACACGAGAATTTTATATATAAGAAGATATTTTATTTAGTGTACGATGGGTAAATATTTTGTCCTTGTTGAAAATTATAAATAATACAATTTTATAGCAGTAGAACAGGATCCCTGTATTTTAATTTATAATTTCTTGGTAATAAATGTTTGTGGCGAAAAAAGTCAATACAGCGAACTGTATAACAACGATTGTAATTTTCAAAAAATAAACTGATAAACAATAAATTATTTTTTATTTTCCCGGTCATCTCCATTTTATACAAATTTTGTGATAGAGGGCAACATTTTCTTAAATGTATGAGTATGGGCTTATGATATGCAAACAAGACCTACATCTCTACCACATTAGCAAAATGAGTATTGAGCATCGAATAAAGAGTACCGTTGAGAAAAAATTGGACATAGTTATTATAAATATAAAATTAAAATTTGGACGCCTAGTATGCAAGCAGAATGTATAAGGCCTTGCCAAAACTAAACACCAATTGTATTACATTCTAACTTTCTTTATTTCATTCTACATTCTGCAAATAAATGATTTTGATTTGATTTGAATTGAGTTAATTATTCTACTTGGTACCGTAATCTAATTTATATCTACTGACAAAAAAATAGTGGATGCTATGTCGAAATTGTCTTAGCATTTAACTGTGCGATTACTATATAGTCATGCATTTGATAAAGTGGTGTTCGCATTCAGTATTTTTATTATAAAGCAAGCGGAGCATGCGGTGCACCTGATGTTAAGTGGCTGACCGCAGCCCATGAACATCAAAGTGTCGCAGATAGCTTGCCGGCTTGGAGGAAGGGAGAGAGCGGGGTGATAAGTGAAGAATGGGATAGGACAGAAGTGTGCAATGCTCGGCTCCCACTCTTTTATTTCTGATGATGTCATACACCTGAATTACGCCTGTCCCCTCTTACACCCCCATGGGCAGAAATGGGGTGGCGACACAAGTAACCTGTTACAACAGTTTTCATTGGTTTGAATAATTCTCTCCCATCAGCATCATTACAAAAACCGACCACGCGTGTTAATTACATATTGGTTCAGTGGTAAGCGCCTTAGGCGTTACAACCGGGTTCGATCCGCGGTGGAGACGTGAAAAGATGCTGAGAAGACTGATCACCTACTTATAAATAAACCTCGATCAGTGAAACGGATTTGACGGGACTTGACTATGCGAGGTTTTGCACGTTAAGTATTACCGCCGCCCAAGAATTAATTAAAATACTTCAAGGGCTTCATAGGTATGTAAGGGGATAAACAAAAAAATAATATAATGTAACAGAAATACTTTTATTTGAAGACTACTTTTTTACTTTCAATTCCGCTATATTAATGAAAGTAATGTGCAATTCCATCAAGAAGTTTCAATACAAAATTAAAAAAAAAAACAGAAATAGGAAGTAAAAATCTTGTGATTTATGTAAAAAGGAAGATTAATAATACAATATTCATATTTTGTATTTTTGAAGTAGGTATTTTAGTTCAAACTGCTTCCAAATAATATGATAACAAACATCACACATTTTTATTTAAAAATCTAAGTATAAATCGATTTAACTCAAAAAACATTTGATTTAATAAAAATGAAGTATTGGATAGGGGAAAATTAAGGCATGGGGTGGATCTATTTAACATCCTTTTCACTGATACGTTTTTCTTTAGGGTTAGTGGGTGATACCTTGGTATTAAGTATCTATGCTTGGTTAAGGCTTGTTTGTCCTTGATCTAAGAAGGATCAAGTAGTGTAATTTTCGATATCTTTTACCAATGATATGTAAGAGAAATATATTTATGTGTTGAAAATATTGTTAAGCTGCATCGTTATTATCTAATAACAAAAATTTCGCTTGGTTCGTAAACATGAAAATAAAACATTGTCTTTAATTTGAGACTGGCCAGAGCCTTACCATCATCAGTGAATAGAAGTAGGTAATAATGTTTTTGAATGGCTTATTTAAAAAAATGTGACGAATTTTCAATCTAATCGTTTTATTAGGCGGCAATACTTCAAATCCATTGCTCCGTACTTTTCGATCTATGCCAACTGGTACATTGTATTCTCAAGTGATAGAGTGCTCTGTAATTCAGGATGGATTTAAATTTTAAGCTTTAGTTATTACTTCTATTGCCATCTACACTAACAGATAAAAAAAGTTATACATAAAAGTGGCATCTATTGGCAGCAATATTATACAATTTACTTTATTTAAGCGACATCTATTTTTCATTATAAGCACTAATGTATTAAATCTGTACTCTATTCCATTATCATCTGTTATTATTTTCGCGGTTCGAATTCAATTTATTGTACGCATTGTTTATGTTTACTATTTTGTTTAAACTTACTTGAAAACTTGAAATCAATTAAATTTACGTCTTGATAATAGAAGTAACATTTCTTTAAGTTCTTGCCATTTCAAAATTTCAATTAGTGTCTTCATCCGTCTGGAGCTGGCCACATTCTCGCTGTCTCCGATTCAGCAAGTATGTTAATGTCATTTTTTTATTTAATATAACAATAAATCGACAGTTACCTAGCGCGCGTTAACGTATTTTATTATAATTTGAATATAAAAAAGCAGTTAGAGAATCTAAATATTAACGATGTGGGTGACGCACAGTTATAACCTAGTCGTTTGCGTAACGTAACATCGAAGGGTTCCCGATGGTCAAGAAGACGATGGTTCTGAGTACGGAGTGGGCGCAGGTTGAAGTGGTTGAGCTAACGAATGACGGGAACGGTCTCGGCTTTAACTTGGTGGGCGGCAGAAGCACCGGTGTCGTGATAAAGTACGTGTTGCCCGGTGGGATCGCTGACAAGGATGGTCGGCTTCAGAGTGGCGATCATGTGTTACAAGTGGGTTCTGTGAACTTGCGAGGGTTCACGTCTGAGCAAGTGGCGGCTGTGCTACGCCAAGCTGGCCCAACAGTTCGTCTATTAGTTGCGAGGCCCGCGGACCCTGCCACAGCTTTACGAGCACCGATTCCCGGAACTGCACTCGTTCCGACGAAGTTGCTCGCTGATCCAGAGCTGCTAGATCGTCACTTAATCGAAACAGGATATAGTGCCGTGTACGACTTGTCTCAGTGCTATGGAGAGTACATAAATGGCCAAAATGGTGATGTAGAAAATGTTATAGCCGCAGTCAGTATTATTGGAGAGAATCCGCAACAAATCCCCGACCATCAAATTATAGTAGATGCTGTGTCACCATCTATCACTATCACAGAACCAGTAGAAATCCCAGTGTTACCTGAAGTAGAAACTGTTCATGTAGACCTTAACAAGAATGTGTATGGGCTAGGTATCACAGTAGCGGGGTATGTTTGTGAAAAGGAGGAGTTGTCTGGCATATTTGTCAAAAGTATTATCGAAGGCAGCAGTGCTGAACAAAGTGGTAAAATAAAACTTAACGATAGAATAATTGAGGTTGATGGTATTTCTTTGACTGATAAGAGCAATCCTCAAGCTGTTGAAATTTTAAGAAATACAGGGATATCTGTGCATCTAGTTTTAGAGAGGTACTTGAGAGGTCCAAAGTTTGAGCATCTTCAACTAGCCATATTTAATGAGGAGCGACCTGCATCGCCTACTCCATCAGCCACAACTCTTACCTGGTTTCCAGTGCCTTCCCAAGCTGACAATAGTGTAACAGAAATAGAACCAGAACCTGAATCCAATACCACAATCGACTCCAGTGTTTTAGAAGTTGGTGAAGACAAAGAGCCATCTCAAGAGGAATTAGACAGAAGACTTGATGAAATACTCAGTGTAGATACAGAGGAGATTAAAAAACGGTGGGAGGCTGAAATTGGCCCCGACAAGGAAATATTAATAGCTGATGTCAATAAGCTCTCAGGACTAGGTATCAGCCTTGAAGGAACTGTGGATGTGGAGGGTGGATTAGAGGTTCGTCCTCACCATTATATCCGTTCTGTTCTCCCGGAAGGCCCTGTGGGACAACAAGGCACATTTCTTGCTGGTGATGAGTTATTAGAAGTTAACGAATACAGGTTGCATGGCCTCACTCATACTGAAGTAGTAAATATTCTCAAACAATTACCACATCGCGTCAGATTAGTTTGCGCACGAAGCAACATCGACAGTGGGCCAAGACCTGTGATTAATTTAGCTCAGGACAGAGAAGGTTTTGAGGCAAGAAAGATCATATCTGGTAGCTTAAACAATCTCACAACTCTTGTAAAAGCACAGTCAGATACCTCCATTAACACTTCCAGCACTGCAACTTTGACGAATCAATCAGGGCTTTCCAAAAAATCAAAATCTCTTGAGTGTGTCTCAGGACTGGCCATGTGGCAAAGTAAAGAAGATATTATTGAACTTATAAAGGGAGATCAAGGTCTTGGCTTCTCAATACTCGATTACCAAGATCCTACAGATCCTAATGGTACAGTTATAGTTGTAAGGAGTCTCGTACCTGGCGGAGTAGCTGAGAAAAATGGTGAAATATCACCTGGGGATAGAGTAATGTCTGTGAACGGAGTAAGTATTAAGAATGCAACGTTGGACCAAGCCGTGCAAGCTTTAAAAGGGGCACCAAGGGGGATCGTGCGTGTAGGAATCGCGAGGCCACTGCCTTTACACGAATCTACAAAGTCGAAAAGCACCACAAATCTCACTGAAAAACCTAGTTAATCTTTGTAATAAATCCCACTGTGTTAGAACTAGTCAAAAACCATATCTATCATACGCTTAGCTAAGCATTTAAATTGCGTTTAGAACGCGATAAGCAGTGAAACAGCTAGATTAGATTGTCAGTATATATCACAAACACTAGGAGACCATACAATTTAGTAAATATTGAAGTAAATAGTAAAATTTTAATTATTTGAACTGAACTGTTAAATATTTGTATAAGATCAGTTATATTCCATTTACTTTTGAACAATAATTGGTTTAAACATGAAAGTGTTGTTTTTATAGATTTCTATTTAAATTTTGCATAGGTGCTTACAATTGATATATCAGAACAGAGCTAGATATCTATAATACAATAATATCCTACGCTTTATTAGGTACTTAAATAATTTTAGGTCAAATTGAGATCACACATCCTTTTATAATGCACTCTTTATTGCAAAATAATGTATAAAAGTTTTTACTTCTAGATATGTTTATGTAAAAACAATTTTAATACAATCTCTAAATATTTAAATAATAAGTAATATTAATAGACATGGTAACAATAATATTGTAGTTTACAATTTGAATATATCAGTCATTTTGTTACATTTTAAACATTATAATAAATTTATGATGCCCATTGGTACCAATAATTCCTTAATTTACAATTCAACTAAATTGATCTTGAATATTGTTATAATTTATGTAGGGAGAAATAAATTTTAGCATATCTCAAAGATAAGTCACAAATGATTAAATAAAATCTATAAAAGGTATTTTATTTAATATAGAAAATTAACATGCTAAAAATCTCACTAAACAGTTTTAAATTAAGGAAAACATAATATATCTAGAATTAATAATACTACACTGAACACCATTTTGAATTTAGTATTAAATCAATTTAAGGTCCCACTTTTAATAATAGGTAGGTTTAGATATTAGAATCTTTACACTGTACGGCCTGAGTTGTAAAAACTTAGTTATTTTATGCTCTGTAGTGTTCACATAGGAAAATATACAAGATTGAAGACATTTCCTGCCCTGAACAATGTGACGGATTTTAATATTAATTTTATCGGCCAGAATTTCTTGTGTAGAATTTACTATCCATTTTTAACAAATTAGCATACCACAATAACATTTTGTTATCAGAAATTACCCTTTTAGTGACATTTAAAGGATAATTAAATCTCTGGACAGCTTTGAGCTAATTTTATCGAAGTACAAACATAAAAAATCATATTTCTGATGTGAACCTTTATTGATAAAGAAAAATAAATCTTAACACAAACAAAATAGAGCATCAATTATGTTTTTATACTCAGGCCTTAGACACTAGTACCAACCTTGTAGACATTAACCTAAGGGAGCAATTATATAAATTCTTTTAAATTTTACTAAGGATTAAATATCCAACGAAATTTTAACCTTGTAAGTATTATGTGGGGCCTACCCCAGGTTGGTTACAAACTAAACTAATGCAATAATATGGGATCTGATTTTATGTATATTTTCAATTATCAAATTACAGTAATCATGAGATTTTAGTAATAATTGTGCATTAGGAAGAGAAAATGTATATTGCAACTTGTTGGAAATACTAACAGTGGAAAAAAGCAATATTATAGATTATATTACTTTAAATGTTTATATAAAATTTATCACAAATTTTAAATACAATCGAGCTAGTGAAAAACACATTATCTTTCCCTTTTTTTAACATTGGCAATAGATGTTTTTTCATCCTAATGTAACTTATTAATAAATAATTTCGTGCCCAAAATTCCTCAAGCATTGTTTAAACTTAAAACATTTTGTGCACATATATTAGAGGCACATGTGATATTATATGACGATTTATTTGTAAGTTCTCAAAATCATAATATATAGCTCTTCAGAGTTGAAGTCAAACTGCATTTAAAGATCTGATATGAGCACATAATAACTGTACATTATATTTTATCTGTAAGCTTATTATTATTAATCTGTGTTGTGTTAAAACATTTTCTAAAAAAATATAAAAATGCATGTATGACTAACAATACTTATTGTAGTACAAAATTAATTATTTAAATGACAAATCTGTATAATTGTATTGTATTGTAAACATTAACATACTTGTATTATTATTAAGTTATTTATATTTACAATCTCTTGCCTGGTTCCATAGTGATAGTGCCTAAATGTAAAACATGTCATAAATAATGTAATTATTTAGTAAATAAATCGATTTCTTTTAAATATACTAAATAAACTACAGTAATATGTGATAGTTCAATAAAATAGTAATATAGCCAGAGGACTATATGTATATGTCTAATCTAGAAACTTCCAAATAAGAAGTTTTTTGTTTTCTTTTTTATTTAATATTACTACAATTAATAAAAGACTGGTTTTTCTTCCGCCTTAGGTATGCTTTTCATATCTGTTTTTTTTTAACCTCAAATATTTTAAAGTTAAAATTTATGAAGATATGTTTTTGAAAATGTTTAAAATTTTACTTCATTTTCACAGTTCACATAAAACATTTATTGTATTATCACATATTTCTCAAATGGCATTCAAAGGGTCGTCTTAATAGAGTTAGTAGCACTGTAAATGTAAGATCACGAACTTACTGAAAGTGTAAACATAAAATGGTAATATAAATACGTAAAATTATATGCTGAAGTTTTATTACATTTCTCTAAACATGGTATAAAAATTCTAGATATCCCTATTTTTATTGTTGTTAGTATATTTTTTGACCCAATTGGCGCAGTGGTTCAGTAATGTTCTATTTCGCCGGAGGGTGTGGGTTCGATCCCCACGAGCAGAAAATTATGATGTGATGAACATTATAATTTTCTACTGTCTGGGTGTTCATTTATCTATGGTATGTATGTATTTACAAAAAAAAAAAGTATGTTTAAATATATATACCAGTTATCTAGTTTCCATAGTACAAGCTTTGCTTAGTTTGGGACTAGATGGCGTTGTGTTATTTGTCCAGGAATATTTATCTATTTATTTATTTTTTTATTTAGTTACACAATTAATCGTGTGGACCCATATATTATATAACTTATAGACAAACTACAAAATATTATAATTTACAATAAATAATTTCTATTCAATAGTTATAATCACCAGAGGAGAAAGCCGACCCCGTATGAGGAAGAGGCGAGGACAA
>LQNK01000394.1:163489-179172 GCA_001586405.1 Phoebis sennae
GTATACCAGTTATCTAGTTTCCATAGTACAAGCTTTGCTTAGTTTGGGACCAGATGGCGTTGTGTTAAATGTCCAGGAATATTTATCTATTTATTTATTTTTTTATTTAGTTACACAATTAATCGTGTGGACCCATATATTATATAACTTATAGACAAAATACAAAATATTATAATTTACAATAAATAATTTCTATTCAATAGTTATAATCACCAGAGGAGGCAGCTGCCCCCTTTAGCTGATGGCCTTTTAAACTGAACAGAATAAAACAATCTGTTAACCTGTACTTATATGATATATCTTTTCTCTGTTCCTTTCTCACTCCGTAGGGTAAGGACATGTCTTCTTTTCGAACCTATATCAGCCCTCGTTTTATTGACATCACGTCTTTCACACTCGATATGAGTATTCTTCCTCAAGAGATCCATCCACGGTTTCTTTCTTTACTAAAAGAGCCCACATGAAACACTTTTTTTTTCTTTACTTAATGTAAAGAAGCTTATCATGTGCACGAATGCCGTCCACACTTTCTCCGGTCTCTGTTCACTCCATCCACGTTCATGTCCAAACTCCTTACAATGTCTTTCATGCCCACAGCACGTTATTCTGACACTTCTAGAGTTTTCCACCCACAGTAAAATATGTTTAAAAATCACGAGTAACTGGATAAATAAATCATATAAGAGCTACAGTTCATGACCTATATAAAAAATATGTTAGCTAAGTAGGGTTTAGATCCGGAGGTTGAATTGATTGTAAACCTCTGCAGTTGGTATTAACAACTTTCTAACTGGACTGATACTAGAAATTAAAATTGTACAATAATTTTCTACCCGTGGGGATTAAACCCGATCATCGAGCGCAAAGACCATTGCCATATCCGCCAATGGGTTGTCAAAATATTAAAGGGTAAACTAGATGAGGCATTGAAAAGGCCTTTTATTTTGGTTTTTCATTATTGTCAATGACAATGCCTATCAGCGAAGTAAATGGCGCTCATGGTTAGGAAAGCCGACCCCGTATGAGGAAGAGGCGAGGACAAAGAAGATAAATGTCAATGAATAATGTTTTCAGAATGTGGGTGCCCAACTTGCCAGTGACGATACTGACCGGAGTGGCGGCCGGCGCGGGCATCGTTAGCTTGTTCAAGTATGTAATTTGCTTTGGTATAGTCCTAGGTAGTCACAGGAGTTAAAATTAGTTACTTTCCAAAATCAAAATCAAATCAAAATCCATTTATTTGCAAAAATGTAGTACAATAGGTGGTAGTTTTGTAAGGCCTTATACATCTGCCTGCATACCAGGTGTGCAAATTTTAATTTTATTATATCAATGTTAAATTGAAGTTTAGTCATTTACTATAATATATTTGTTAATAATTAAACTAAGTCAATATTTAATACAATTTAACATTACATATCAAAGTTTTATATTTATTTATAAATAAAATCAAATTTTACCAATTAAAGTCAGGCAATATAAGTTCATAAGTTCCACTAGCTGTATACTTAGTTACTGCTTCTGTATACGCTGCCTCGTTGGTCTAGTGGTTGCATTTTTGACTACAGATC
This sequence comes from Phoebis sennae, assembly GCA_001586405.1. Lineage (NCBI taxonomy): Eukaryota > Metazoa > Arthropoda > Insecta > Lepidoptera > Pieridae > Phoebis > Phoebis sennae. The sequence goes on from LQNK01000394.1 coordinate 165,061, forward strand.
GAGGTGTCTCAGGTTCGAATCCCGGGTAGAGCCAGAAAAAATGTTATTGGGATTTTTCTGATAAAGAAATCTCAGTAACAGTCCCTGAGTCTGAAAGTTGGCGGTACACTTGTGTACAATATTATCTCCAGCGCAGCTGGCTAGTCACTGTTGAGATTGGCCACCATAGCCGAAAACGATCAGGATAGCTATTCTTAAATATAGGGACGCTCTTGAATCTCTTATCTGGGCGACAGAGACAACTACATCAAAAGCCGACGCTTTTTAAAACTATCTTGAGAGTACATAATGTATAAGACTATGTACTACAAATGATGAGTATTTTTACTACAGAGACATATATGGTGGAAAAGCATACAAAAAAGATGCATCAGCAGAGGGTAAAACTGTAATCATTACCGGCGCAACGAGCGGGATTGGAAAGGAAGCCACGTGGGAGTTCGCAAATCGTGGTGCTAAGGTACACCTTAATTTTTTTAATTATTATTTTTTTTAATATGGAACTTAGATAAGCTTGTTTCCTCTGCTACTGCGCGTTGGGCGCAGTGGATAGAGCTATGGTCTATTGCGCGGGAAGGTGTGGGTTTGATCCGCACAAGTAGAAAATTATGATGTGATGAACATTGTAATTTTCTACTGTCTGGGTGTTAATGTATGTATAGTATATATGTATTAAAAAAAAGTATGTTTAACTATGTCTATCAGTTATCTAGTTGCCATAGTACAAGCCTTGCTTAGTTTGGAACTAGGTGGCGTTGTGTTAAATGTCCAGGAATATCTATTTATTTACTTTCAAAAGTCAAAAGTCAAAACGTTTATTTTCCAAATTGGCTTCATTCGAGGCACTTTTAGAACGTCATATACATGTACATAATATTATATTTTTTTTATTTACCACCGATTCGGAAGGCTGTCTCTACCGAGAAGAACCGGCAAGAAACTCGAGTAGTGGCACTTACTTTACTTCTCATTACTTCACTTATTTTCAATTTAGTTACTGTTCTTTCGTTTTTATTTCAGGTATTCATGGCGTGCCGTGACATGGCAAAGTGTGAGGCAGTACGCAAAGATATTGTGTTAGAAACCGGCAATAAATACGTGTACTGCAGGCCATGCGACCTTGCAGACAACGCGTCCGTCAGAAAGTTTGTTGAAAGGTAAGCGGTAATAATAGGTGACGTGTGGCGACGGGTTGGAATACGTGTGTCGCCACCCCATTTCTACCCGTGTAAGAGGCGACAGAGGGTTATTCTGCTGCATGACTTTTTACTAACAAATAGATCTATGTTATCCGACCATATAACGAAAATAAAATAAAAAAATAAATAACATCGGAGCTGAGCATTGTACGATTGGGCCAAGCTCGCACCGGTGAAATTACCACCCCCCAGCAGAAGATCTGCGTGAAGCAGTATTGCACTGTGTTCAGTACGCCTCACCAGGCAGGCCTTATAATCCCACTCCTCTCCCATCCTGTTCTACTCCTCTCCTCCTCTTCCAATTTCCCATCATTAATTCTCTCCTTATCTCCTCCCCTTCCTTCAAGCCAGCAAGGCATTTGCGACATTTTGATGTTGTAGATGTTCATGGACTACGATCAGTCACTTAACATCAGGTTAACCACATGCTTTGCTTTCCAGCTGTAACATAAAAAAAAGTTAAGTACGCATAGCTCCTTCCGAGTTTCTAAGGGTAATTTTAAAGTAATAAAAAAGTTGATTAATATTTCTAGTCGCATTTTCTTGACTGTTAAAGGTTCAAATCCGAAGAGCCACATGTCCACGTGCTGGTGAACAACGCGGCGGTGATGGAACCGCCCAAGGGTGTGACCAGGGACGGGTATGAGACACAACTGGGCGTCAACCATATGGGACACTTCCTGCTCACTCAGCTGCTTATGGACACACTGAAGGTGGGCTAATGTAGTCACAAAAAAAATAATAAAAAGTTTATTGTTCCACTAAGAGAGAAAACAAAACAATTATACATCAAATTTAACAATAATACAGATTGGAGACAAAAAGAGATCGTCTCAGCTATTCTATTCGATAGTTTTCGGACATCCCCTTACTTCTTAGGATGGTGTGCAGGAGTAGTGAAACCGTTCTTTCACTGACCTCGTCTAAAATGAAATTTAAAAATAGTTATAAAAAATTAAAATAATATTAACATTCCCTTATAAATTTATTTCCATTTTCGTAAACACTTACGCGACATACTGCAATAGTTTTACAGAACCAAACTTACACCTAGTTAAAGACACTCATAATAGAACAAAAAATTGGCAAACAATGGTGCAGTGTTCTTCTACGGAGTAGACACAGCATGCATGAGATTTGATTCACAATAATAGTAATAGCTAAAACTTAGAATTTTAACAGATGTGATTTAATTGTGCGTTTAGAGGTGTGAAATATGTCAAAATCTTTGCATAATTTATTATATGTGGAAGTATATCTTATCTGTTTAAAAGTGACTTGCATTGTACCTTAAAAGTAAAAAATCCTCAATATTTCAAAACTTTTCCCAGGCGTCAGTCCCCAGCCGAGTCATAATGGTGACGTGCGTGGCGCACAGCCGCGGGGACATCAACAAGGAAGACCTGAACTTCAGCAGGAAGTATGATGCTGCAGCCGCCTACAACCAGAGCAAGCTGGCCAACGCCTTGTTCTGCAGGGAGCTGGGCAGGAGGATGCTGGGTGAGTACCAGGCACTGGTTCTTCTCGGTAGAGACATTCCGAATTGGTGGTAAATAAAAAAAATTATGTAAATGTATATGACGTTCTAAAAGCGCCTCGAAAGAAGCCAATTTGGAAAATAAACGTTTTGACTTTTGACTTCTGGAACAGGAAGATCTGCAGAGATCTGCTCGCGCAGGGAACTGAAGGGTGTATCAGAAACACCTGGACTGTTCCAGGAAGTACGGATGTACACTTACCTGGATAAATTTGTGGGTTACCTTCAAAAATGCCCCTTGATGTGTTGTGAAATTGTTGTGGGTAATTTCTTTGTTCAATCTGACAACATATGCGTCTTTATTTGGTAATACATCAGAAGTAGTCCAAAAACGTCTTGGTGTGGAAAATAAAACGTTTCATTAATATTCTTTTCTCATTTTTCTATGCACCACCTCAAAACGCTCTATGTCAAAATTAAAATCCTAGCCAAAGGTCTGGCAGAAATCGCTCGCAGCGATAAGGCCGCCTTTTTAGACTTCTATCCAAGTATATGAAATAGTTTATATCAGTGGTTCCCAAACCTTTTTCAGTCAGGGACGCACTTATGAGTGTAGTTATATGTTTCGACGCCCTAATGTCAGCGGGGAGTGACTTCTAGTTTCAAATAGGATTAAGGGGACAGATAATCGGGACGAATCAAAGCGGGGAGGGGAAGCAATGAAGTCCACGCGACGCTCCTTATTACACTTCCTGCGACGATTCCCACAGTTTGGGAATCCTTGGTTTATATTATTTTTGTGTGGTACTAAATAAGTGTTATATATTTTATTGTATTGATTAGTATATTAAACACTTCACTAGTTCCACATTCGTTTATTTTCTACACTATATCAATTATTTATTATAAACTAGACCGGTTTCGAACACCATCTTCAGTAATTTTGTATTGTAATCTTCCACCTTCAATACAACGGTTAAAGTTAATATTCCCCACACTTTCATTAACAGAAGATGACGTAGCAGTTATAGCGGTGGACCCAGGGTTCTCAGACACAGAGCTGAGCCGCAACCTCGCCATGAGGAAGAGCGTCACCCGCTTCGTGGTGTACCCGCTGTTCTGGCCCGTCATGAAGAAGCCCAGGGTGGCCGCGCAGACCATCCTCCATGCTGCACTGGAACCGGCGCTGCAGAAGTGCAAGGGAGATTATTTTGTGTAAGTGTCGATGATAGATTTAGTATGCTTTTTTTTCAAGGAAACTCAGTCTTCAAAAGATACTATAAATTCTAGGGAAGAAGGCAAACTTTGTGTACATTCAAATGTGTTATAATTTTGTGTAATTTGCCTAAATACTGCCACCAAAGTATAGTAAGCAGTACTACTCACTATTAATCAGTGTGACAGAATAATTTTGTCTCGGGGATTATCCGGTACGATTGTGGTGTACGTACCAATATTTTGCACTAAGAAGACTATTTTGTGCATGTTGTAATTTATGAATTTGGAATGGGAAAAGTTTTTAAATGAACCTATTTTTTAATCTCTTTTAAAGTTACCTTTTCCAAGATGAATTACCTTTAGCTATATCTGTATTTACGTACTAAATAAATCATTATTCTTGGATATAAAACAACGCGATTTTCGTTTTTTGTTTTTCGTTTTTCGTAAAAAAATTCATAATTTCTTATTAGCTTCAAACAATAACATACAAAAATGATGTTAACTATTTTTTTTTTGTTTTCTTCTCCTGTTTTTTTTTAAATAATGTTATTTAAATTTACACGGTTATATTTAGACATTAAGCAAACAGTATTGTAATAATATAAGTTTTTTCTTTTTTGTACATACCTGTAATTGGTGTATACATCATAGATAACTAGATATACATTTTTCGATTTAAATAGCTCTAAGTTTTTATGTGTACACTGTTGGTATGGCTAATAAATAAATAAAATAAACGCGATCGTACCCGAAACTAAGCAAAGCTTGTACTATGGGAAGTTGATAACTGATATACTTAAACATACTTTTGTAAACACTATAGATAAATGAACACCCAGATATTCGAAAATAACAATGTTCATCACATAATCATTTTCTACTCGTGACGTATCCACTGCGCCAATCGGGTCGTCAAATTTAAGATTACATTAGACAGCCTACTATCAGCAAAATTTTGCTTTCCAAAAAACATAAACATACATAAATACATATAATATATCTCAATAACGAATAAAAAAATGGATGTACCATTCATATTTATTTGACGACCCGATTGGCGCAGTGGTTCCGCAATGATCTATTGTGCCAGAGGGTGTGGGTTCGATCCCCACGAGCAGAAAATTATAATGTGATGAACATTTGTAATTTTCTACTTTCTAGGTGTTAATGTATCTATAGTATGTATGTATTTACAAAAAAATATATGTTTATGTATGTCTATCAGTTATCTAGTTTCCATAGTATAAGCTTTGCTTAGTTTGGGACTAGATGGCGCTGTGTTTAATGCCCAGGAATATTTATTTATTTTTCAGTGACATGCAACCAGCGGAGCTATCAAAAAAGGCCCAAGACTACGACCTTGCGATGTGGCTGTGGAAAGTCAGCGAGAAGTGGACCAAGGTGTACGAACACCAGTCAGACTTGGAGAGGGTTATGGCCGCGTGATCGCATTTACAAAGACTGGTTTAAGAACTTAAATGTGTTGGTGGAGTTATTTAGTGCTTAGTGTATTTAATTTATGAATAAATATTTCGTTGTATTTGAAATGTTTTATTTCTTACCCTAATGGCGTATTTCCATAAGTCGATAAAAGTGTACGTGGTACACGTTACAGGACGGAAAATTGCGGTATTTTTTTGAAGTGAACATACTTATTGATATTTTTATTTAAATGAAGAAATAACTCTCATACCTTCATTAAAAAAAGTAATTTACACTGTACGGGGTTGTAAGTCGCGTACAGAGATTTATGATGTTGTTCATAAATAAAAGAATTAAGTTCAATAATGTGGTATATTGACTTAATTCTAAATGGTTTAGTAATGGTTATGAGTACGCGCGATCTGGTAGCTGATCAAACATGCACTAAATTAAAATATTATAAAATGACGCGTGCCGGCGTAAATGCTGACAGCGCACAACGTGATATTATGTACGTACCGTACATACACTAAAGAGGAAAACTTTGTTTGTTTGGTTGTAATGAATAGGCTCAAAAACTATAGGGCCGATTTTAAAAATTCTTTCACCATTTAAAAGCTCAATTATCCACGAGTAACATAGGCTACATTTTATAGGGTATATATATCATTAAGGTACGGGAGTGAAGCCGGGCTGATCATTTAAACACACTTTTAATAAAATATAATTTATTCCTATAACAATACATAGTCATATAGACTTTTACTCCCATATCGAGGTATGCAACTCTGGGTCATCAAACAACAGCTTGTTGGAATTGGAAGCTGTCTGGTGAGGATGTTTGTGCAGCAGCTGCAGCAGACCAGTTCCGATGGCCGCCGGTACTCCGAGGATGATGCACTCGGAGACACCCTCGATGCTGTCCCTCTGGCCATAGTAAGCCGCGTCAAAGAGGTGATCAGCTGTTTTCTCAAACTGAAATATAGAAAAAGTGTCAATTAGGATTTTTCTTGAAAAGGACGTTTGAGTCAACTAGAGGTTTTAAAGCACTTCTTAATCTTTATACGCTATCTTGGACAATTTTTTGGCTTAAATTTTCTAGGAAGAGGAAGTGATAGCTCTATAAAAACGCTTGACTAAAAACAAAAAAAAGATATGGTAGTGGCGGTGACGGCTTGTAATGATGACGTTCTATAATAGCCTTGGTCTCGTGTCCTTTATTTTTCATGTTCCACGTGGCGGGCCACGCTCACGCTGCCTCACGCCGCACACTCACGCTGGCCAGGTTGAGCACGGACTCCTTCATGCGCGCGAGCCCGTAGCGCGTGATGCCGAGCAGCTCGCCGCGCGCGCACATCTGCGCCGCCAGCAGCGCCACGTGGCGGGCCACGCTCACGCTGCCTTACGCCGCACACTCACGCTGGCCAGGTTGAGCACGGACTCCTTCATGCGCGCGAGCCCGTAGCGCGTGATGCCGAGCAGCTCGCCGCGCGCGCACATCTGCGCCGCCAGCAGCGCCACGTGGCGCCGGTCCACGCTCATGCCGTGCCCCGCCATCACGCCCTGGATCTCGCTGATGATCGTCGACACCGCCGCCTCTATGCCCAGCGTGTGATACACCTGAAAATTAAAAAAAAATTCAACTTCTTAAAAAAAAAAATTGCCAATTAGCTTTAAATATCCTGACAATAAAAAGTATTCTGATAAATATTCCAGCTTATCTGTATAGGAAATTCCATCAAAATCTGTTCGATAATTTCGGCGCGATTGACACACAAACATTCTAATTTGAACATTGCAAATTGCAATACTAATCCTTAAAAAAAAAACAGAAAACTTACCTCCAAAATGTTGTTAGACGTAGTTTTGGTACCATCGACTCCATACGTCGCTATGACATCTCTTAAGCCGTCGCCTTCAACGCACAACTTGTACCTGTGAAAAAATATTTTTTTGTTAAAAAAAATTACCTTTATAATTAAAAAAAATATACTTAGACCTTCGTGACAATTGCCAACTACTTCCAATACTAATTCCTAATTCCTGTTAGGAAAGGAGATAAATTTAGGGTAATTTTGTGATCCCACCCACTGTCCCCGTACCTTTTTTTTACGAGGTGGAAATCTTCAGGAAGATACTACATCGACTCTAGCGAAAGTAGCAGTTATGTGGGATTTTTACGCACTAAAACCTCCTCGGTGGCCAACCAATCAGAACCAAGTTTTGGTAGTTATGTTAACGTCACGTTTATTATAGAAACGCTTTTGACATACGTCTAGTGGGATATTGTACTGTCCGTAAGTAAAACGACTCGTTTTATTTTTATAGGGACTGGGCATTAGTGACTCCTCTCACCTGGGCCGGCTGCCGGTGTCGTCGCAGGCTATGACCGCGCGCGACACGCGGGGCAGCCCCTTCACGATGACGGCGGGCAGCTGGCGCGCGAGCTGCTGCAGCGCCATGTTCAGCCAGCCGCCGTGCTTGTTGGCCTCCGCGTACACCTTGATCGCCCACTCGGACACCGCCTCTATGTTGTTCTGCTTTATCTTGAGCTTGGATGTGCAAATTCTGAAAAATTTATAACGATTTTAAGTAAGGAAACGTAAATACAATTTTTTGTCACCTAAATTGAGATTGTTTTAGCTAATTCTTAGCTAACATTTTTTATACAACTGCAGGTATTTTTAGATTCTAGCAACTGATTTTTAATAATCGCCCATTTAAATATGTGCAGTTAACAACGACCAATATGTATTTTTTTCTCTTTTAATGTACTGTACATAAATTGTTGGTGTTCCTTCAAAAAAACAAACAAAAAATAAGTCGAGCAAAACTTAAGTGTGCATAAGGCCTCTTTTTTATTTTATAAAATTGGACAAAATTTACAGTTTCATTGTAATCAAATCAAAATATAAAAATAATTGATACATACGAATATACAATGGAGTGCACGTTAACTTCGAGACTTAGCAGCCTGATTCTTTCCGCGTCCAATCTTATCAGCAGGAAGCAAGATGTCGGTAGGTACACCTCTTCAATGTATGTCGTAATCTGAGAATTTGATGAACATTTTAGTTACTATAGATTGACATGAATAGCCAAATACTATTACACTTTATCTGTAATATTTAATACAATATATTTTATTTTTAAGTGAACTTAGTTAAATTTTTGTGTGACATCTTCAGGGTGAAATGTTGAGTATTACAAGCAATTGCACTTTTTCCTTTACGCCTTTAGACTCAGTCAATGGATTTCACCAAATCTATATGTACGTACAAAATGTAAATTAAAGTAATATTAGTGATATATAATTACCTCTCCCAGGGTAGTCTTCTCCACGCGTCCCTTCACCCTCCTCGCGAACTCCTGGTCGTACGCGTCCGTCAGCTCCGCGGTGATGATGGGTGTAGAGATGTTCTTGGACGCGTTGATGATTTCCTTCACACGAGGTACACCTTGGGTGATGTTCATGGAGGCGACTCCGGCGAAGTGGAAGGTTTTTAGGGTCATTTGGGTACCAGGCTCGCCGATACTCTGCGTCATAAAATTTAGATTTGCAATAGCTTATGAAGATTTAGTTTATATTAGATTTGCAATAGCTTATGAAGATTTAGTTTATAATGTGGTATATGATGACGTTTGACCACTTGACATCAGGTGACCTACATGTCAACATTTCCCTTTACCTGCTCTGCGATAAAAAATGTTTCTTTTTTCAGGTCTATCGTCGCGTCAAGAACTGCTTTGTAATTGTGTTTGTTCAGTTATATTTCTTTGTCGCTGTGTCTGGTTTTAATTATTTTATTTGCTGTGACTGTTTATGTTTTTTTGTATTTAAGAGTCCGATTTATCATCTGTATTGCTATACCTAGTTTAGTATGTTTATATAATTCCAACTTATATTGACATTATTCTGTTGCATGTCTGCATTATTATATTATATACCCCATGGTATTTAAAATTGTCTGGTGAATATGTCGGTTATTCTGAAACGTGTGAGCTATCACGTTACCTGTGCAGCTAGCGCTCCAACCGCGGTACCGGGTTCGATAACACTGCGCTGGTACTTGTCATGACAGACGCGCAGGAACAGCACCAGCTGCGGGAGCGTCAACCGTTCCAGCTGCAGCGCGACCGGCCCGCACGACGCGTACCGAGCGCGTAGCGTGCGCACTTTGTCCGCTATCGTCTTAAGGAATGCTCTGAAAATTCACGACTTTGTAAACATATTAATCGTTAAGTACAAATTGTTGAAGAAAAAGTGTTACAATAATCAATTTTAAACCGTATTTTTTTTTTTACTTCAGAATAACAAAAAGTAACCCTTTCAATAGCAATCTAGTCTCGTGTTTAAGAGTAACAAGTAATTTTAATTTAACTTAAACTAAGTACTGTAAATAAAATTACCGTTTTTTGTTATTAAAACCGTGGATTAAATAAAATAATTTATTGTTACTTCTTAGAAAGAAAAATAAAAAACACGAAAAATAAAAGATACTCACAATAATTCAGCCTTGAACTCCGCAGTGCATGTCTTGAAGTCATCCAAGGCGAGCGTCTCTTCCGCCGCTTCCAATATCCTGTCTCCGTCTAGCGGTTCCTCCTCCCTGTCATAAAATAACAAACACAACGTTAACAAAACATATTTGTTTTATTTCAAGATTAGTTTGTCCCCTTGCTTGTAAAGTAGGTAGCATGTTCAACAAAAGATCTGGGTTCGAATATCAAGTACAGAACCTTGATGAGAATCAGTTGCACTCCTTCAGTTTATGTCCTTCCTATTGTACCTCTCCAGGGTGTCGCTCACGTCGGCAGGTCGACGGGTCGGTCGCGGCCCTCCATGTGGCTGGGGTGGAGCCCCCCCCTCGCCCCGCTGTGTCACGCACCTGGCGGGGCACTGCGCGCGCACGTCGGCCAGCACGCGCGGCAGGTCGACGGGTCGGTCGCGGCCCTCCATGTGGCTGGGGTGGAGCCCCCCCCTCGCCCCGCCGTGTCACGCACCTGGCGGGGCACTGCGCGCGCACGTCGGCCAGCACGCGCGGCAGGTCGACGGGTCGGTCGCGGCCCTCCATGTGGCTGGGGTGGAGCCCCCCCCTCGCCCCGCTGTGTCACGCACCTGGCGGGGCACTGCGCGCGCACGTCGGCCAGCACGCGCGGCAGGTCGACGGGTCGGTCGCGGCCCTCCATGTAGCTGGGGTCGAGCCCGTCGCTGCCGTACTGGAACTGGACGACTTCGCCGGTCGCGTTGCGGACGGTCATGTCGTAGTGCAGCACCAGATCCTCGAGCGACTGTAACGGGTGTGGGGGATGGTATTATTACTTAAGGATCCGAATTTAAACCACAGAATCAATAAAAAAATGTTAATCGCCAAGGATATCGTACTCTAACCACAAAACTGACCCGTCCTTGTACGTTCGTAAGCGCCACAATAAGCGGTTTTTTTGATATAATGATTTAGGAAACATGACTGAATACGGGCAAACAAATAAACCTGGTTGACCTGAAACCGTAGAGCAAAACCATAAACGTACATCAAACGATCAGAAGCAGCCGTTAGTATATTTGCCGTGGACAATACTTACTTTGACAAGCCTCCTCTGCAAATAACCCGTTTCTGCGGTCTTAACAGCGGTGTCTACGAGACCCTCTCGACCTCCCATGGTGTGAAAGAAGAACTCGGTGGGGGTCAAACCAGTGTAGAAACTGTTCTCGACAAAACCACGAGCCGCGGGGATTTTTGCTGAGGGGAGGGGGGAGATAATTATTTTTTGTAATTGTAATTTCTCCTCATGAAACATTAGAAATTAAACAAAACAAAACATCTTATGTCAATATCATTAAAAGACCATGTTATCAATCAAATTATTTAAAATATAGGTACTTAATACATGAAAATGTCGAATCATTAAAACTTAGTGTTGGATCCAGTTTTCTTGAAATAAAAGTACTACTTGAGATAAAACAAATATTTAAGTCCATTAATGAAAGAAAAAAAAGGAGATTGTATTGTAGATTCGTAAAATATACCAACTTAATATTTTTTCTTGTTTCCATCATCGGTTTTTAATGTTTTTACTTTTGCGCAATTGTTCACATTTGTTGCCTGTTTTGTTTGTTAAATATTTTGTCACAACGCGTGATAATCTATAAATGGCTTCTTGTTGACTAACTTTATAACCTATATAAATAATTCAGCTGTAGATTTTCCATAAAATTAAATAAATAAATAAATAATGACGAAGGGTACAATAAACACATAACACAATTATTTCACTAAAATTTCATTCATAACCACACCATACTTACAATGCCTCTCGAAATGTGGGAGGGATCTATCTTCGAATCCGTTGGGCACTCTTTTACCGTTCAACGCCTGTTGGCCCACGCACGCAATCATTTGAGAAATATTGATGTTCGAACCTGAATACAATTTATATTTTGTATTGTTACCTCTTGATGGAACTGCATCTTGATTGATTTGTGCAAAAAAACACTTCACTAGTTCCACAGTTGACATAAACTTACAAACAATTTAACAATTATTTGTTAAATTACTTGTTTGTTTGTTAAATTACTGAAGATGGTGCTCGAAACCGGTCTTATTTGTAATTAAATAATTGATATAGTGTAGAAAATATACAACTGTGGAACTAGTGAAGTGTTTTTTTGTACAAATCAATCTGATTACAAATTTTATTTTAAAATTACACACACATTATTGTTATAATTTTTGTTATTAGGTCCATAAAACTGGCTACAAATGTTTGCAATCTATACTAGTAACTATTTGGTAACATTTCATTCATAACCTTTTAGATTTAGACACAGCATGCATTAATATTTGGGATACCTTAATTTTGTTTTTTATTATAGAAGATATACCATAGGAAGGACAAATAAAATTGAAAACATATTTTGGAAATTTCGGTATAAGATTAAGTACCCTGGCCCTCAATTCACTAATGCGAATCCGATCGGAAAGTATCGAAAATCTGAACAAAATTCATACAAATTGGAAACGTCTTCGTTCCGACATGAATCGGATTTCTGAATCAGTACCTAGCTGTCAAGTGCTTACCTTTGGAACCACTCTGTGCCATAATCAGTGGCGCATTTGTTGGATGCAATTCTCTGAAACACGCTTTAGCCGCCAACTCTCTGTAACAAACACAAAAAGCTGAGTTATAAGTAAGGGAAACCTTGCTTAAAAAATAACATTTCTTTAAAGTCATTGAAATATCTATGTCATGATAGTATAATATAGTGGAGCCATCTATATAATTGATCATCATTGTTTCAAGAATAAAATGCATTAGTTAACTGCATATTATTAATTATTGTTTTTAATTATTGTCTTAAAGCAAAACTAGCGCCATGTATCTGTTATATATGATATTGTCACTTACCCTCTCTTAACTGGTATGTCTAACTATTATAAAATAGGCTATAAGTGTTGTATTCCTCTCTTACTGTTGCAAACATTGAATAATAAACATGAACGTGCAAGTGATGGGTATCATTGCAAATAGAAAAAAAATATATTTTTCTTTTCTTTCTTTCAAATAATTCCTAAAACATGAAATATTTTTTCTAGGTCTACAATAATAATAAGTCATGTTCCTAAACATCCAATATCCCCAATGTGGTCTACCTGATGCTGCTCAGCTCGCTCAGCATCACAGCCTCCAGGGTCTCCTCCATGCTGCAGCCGGGCTGGCACTGGAGGGTGCCCTTCTCCATCTCCAGGATATATCCGTCACATTTTGAGTACCTGCGAGGAAATAATAGATATATAAGAAATTTTAACAAAATGCGTTCAGTAATTGCGGTGTGACATCCAAGCATCTAAAAATATATTTATATATTTATTTATTTATTAGGGGGGAGGCCCAGAAAATCAGCGCTACGATGGCTTCCAACATCGCAGCACATGCTGAGTGGGCTTCCCTTCCACGTCACTGCCACATTCTATACTTTTTAATCGACTTTCGAAAAAAAGGAGGAGGTTCTCAATTTCGACCGTATTTTTTTTATGTTCTTTTTGCATTCGAAAGAGTAGAGTGTCTGTGTGGTCCATAGAAATTTGGTTCAAGTCTGATCATCAAAGTGAAAGATATTCTAGGAAACTCCTCGAAAATCAACAGAATAAGCTCTGCGGTTAAGGTTTAATGATGTACCCATTAAACTCTAACTCAGAAAATTAAACTCTAACTCAAAAATTAACAACGAATGCTGAGAACGCCTGTAATTGATGCATGTACCTACCATGATATGTATTTTTTTTTCTCTTTAAATGTACTGTACATGCATTGTTGGTGTTCCTTCAAATAAAATAAAAAATAAAAATAAAAATCAACAGTATTATTGTTTCTATTTTAATGTATCTTATGTACAGTCTTATGTAATGTGAATAAATATTTCTTCTTTCTTTCTACAAATCCAAAATTCACATTTATAATGTTATTAGGTGCACACTCACCCAGAGTAAAGCAGTTTGTTCTTGGCCTCTATGAGCTTCTTGCCCGGCGTCACGTCGATGATGCCGAAACTGAAGCCGCGGTTCATCATGTAGTAGGATGCCATACGGGCCAATCTAAAAGCAATTGATGACATTTTTTTAAAAACAAGTCCCGTAGTATACTATGTTACATATATGTATTGTAAAAATTATTGTTAAAAAATATTTTTTTCAAAGTTTATAATATGGTCTAGGCTAGGGATTCCCAAATTGTGCGTCGCAGGAAGTATAGAAGGGCGTCGCGAGGACTTCATTGCTCCATCCCCCCCCC
>LQNK01000394.1:184329-201335 GCA_001586405.1 Phoebis sennae
ATTTTAAGTGTGAAATTGCTTTGAGGATAATAACAACATGACGTAACCGAGAAAATTTATTTTTTATTGAAAAATTTGAGAAACTATATATTTTTACCCGATTGCGACAGAAGGAGGGTAATGTTTTTCACAGTTCGAATTCATTTGTATTTGACAAAAATGATTTTAAAAAAATCTTCACTTCACATAAGCTGGTTGGAATGGTTGGCCTAGTTACCATTGAGAATTCAAAATCTGTATTTACGTGGGGATTCAAAACGTTCACACTAAAAAGATAATACAATACGTTATTTTTATCTTTAAGGTAAATGAGATATGAAATATTAAATAAGACACTTTTTAAAGGTTTTTAAACGCGATCTATTATACGTTATTTTACCGTTCAGTCATCCGTGTCCACGCTCGCTGTAAAGTGCTCGAAACTTCGGGTTACTAATAATGTAAAATCCGTTTCCTTTAAATAGAATTTTATTTAATATGGTAGGTACACTCGTTAAAACAAACATACAAAAATACTAAGATTATGAAGTTTTAACAAAAACAATTACTTACTCCCATAAGTATAAGTGCCTCTGCCCTTGCTTCCTCCGTCTGCGGGAGATGCATGTTCATCTCGTCTCCGTCAAAATCTGCATTGTATGGGGTGCACACGCACTCGTTAAACCTATACAACAGAATATAGAGTGGACGGATAAATTGGATGATATAAATGTGTTAAAAGAAAAAAAATACAAATACAAAAAAAATGTTACAGTATTTTTTTTACTCTTTTTAACATGACGTTTAGTTATAATTAAAGAGAAAACTATTCTTTCTTTTTCTTTTTTTTATGTGACAGCGAGCAAGCGGTTCGGTTCATCTGATGTTAAGTGACTGACCGCAGCCCGTGAACACCTACAACAACAAATCGTCGCAGGGAGGGGGTAAGTAGAGGATTAATGACGGGAAATTGGAAGAGGAGTACAAGAGGTTGGGAGGGGAATGAGATGGGAATACAGGTCTACGGGCTCACCGTAG
Source organism: Phoebis sennae (assembly GCA_001586405.1). Taxonomy (NCBI): domain Eukaryota; kingdom Metazoa; phylum Arthropoda; class Insecta; order Lepidoptera; family Pieridae; genus Phoebis; species Phoebis sennae. The sequence goes on from LQNK01000394.1 coordinate 185,347, forward strand.
GAAACACAGTGCAATACTGCTTCACATTGATTCCTTCACATCTATTCATTCTCCTTCATTCTCTTCTCTTTTTAATACAGCCTCATCTTAATTCACAATTACCTCCACACATCGATTACTAGTGAGGGGACTAGTGTACTAGTGCACCTTAATAAAGTGTCCACCATACAATATATAAAATTCTTGGACTAAAACTATACTGTACACTATTTAATTGAAGCTAATAAACGTTTCTTATTATTATTATCACTGGCAGTCACTAAAGGCTACACTACACACTAAACACTAAACCTACCTAAAAGTTCTCTGCGGCTGAACGCGCGCGCGGTGACACATGATAGACAACTTATGCAGAGACGGCTGTCTGTTGAACAGAACCACATCTCCATCCACTAGATGTCGCTCTACTATGTCACCACACTGTAAAATAAAAGTATATTTTTTTTTCATTATTAAGGGTTTTATCGCGATGCTATATTTAACCCGAATCACCAAACAAGATATGTCACAATAACAAAAAAATCAACATCTTTTTATTTATGTATTTATATCACAGTATTTCTCCACTATTTAATGGAAACACCTTCCTCTTAAATCACTCTTATCTATTTAAAAAAACCGCATCAAAATCCGTTGCGTAGTTTCAAAAATTTAAGCATACAAAGGGACATAGGGACAGAGAAAGCGACTTTGTTTTATACTATGTCGTGATGCATAGCATGAAATAATAATAAGTTGTGTTGTGTGTACTTAAGCAGAATCCTACTACTATTATAATGGCGAAAGTTTGTAAGTATGGATGTATGGATGTATGGATGTTTGTTACTCTTTCACGTAAAAACTACTGAATGGATTTGAATGAAACTTTACCACAATATAGCTTATACATCAGAATAACATATAGGCTACTTTTAATCCCTGAGTTTCCACGGGATCAGAAGCGCTGCTAGTACTACTTAAAATTATTTATTTATTTATTTATAATACTTTTTCGTACAAACACTTATATATACCGATCAGAAAAATGAAATACAATTTTTTTTAAATTTGTACTGAAAGGCGGCCTTATTGCTAGCAGCAATTTCTTCCAGGCAACCTGGTAGGATAGGAAATATCCGGATGAAAAATATACATATAATTATGTTTCTGTCTGTCCGTACCTTCAGCTCTTGAGCGATCTTCTCCCTATTGCCATACTTCAGGAACTTCTTGTGAGCGAGGCCGCGTTGCTGCACGTAGTTCGCGCCGGGGTGCGCGTCAGTCCCGTTGCGGACGAGCGCGCGAAGCCAGTTCAGGTTCGCGGGGAATACCCGCTCGGGGTATGTGAGGACCTTGGCCACGTGGACGGGGACGCCCACCTGTGTGGAGAGAAAAGTTAAAGTGAAAGGAAAAGTCAAAGTCAAAGTCAAAGTCAAAGTCAAAGTCACGCTAAAATCCAGTTAGCCACGTTGACAGGAACGCCCACCTATATGAAAAGAATAGTCAAAGTGAAAGTCAAAGTCACGCCAAAATCAAGTTAGCCACGTTGACAGGAACGCCCACCTGTATGAAGAGAAAAGTCAAAGTTAAAGTCACGCTAAAATCAAGTTAGCCACGTGGACAGGAACGCCCACCTGTATGAAAAGAAAAGTCAAAGTCAAAGTCACGCCAAAATCAAGTTAGCCACGTTGACAGGAACGTCGACCTTTAAAACAAATAAAAATAAAATAAAATAATATTTATTTCGACTGCTCGGTTGGCGCAGTGGATACGTCTGTGTCTATTGCGCCGGAGGGTGTGGGTTCGATCCCCAAGGGTAGAAAGTTATGATGTGATGAACATTGTAATTTTCTACTGTCTGGGTGTTCATTTATCTATAATGTTTGTATATACAAAAAAAAGTATCTTTAAGTATGTCTATCAGTCATCTAGTCTCCATAGTACAAGCTTTGCTTAGTTTGGGACTTAGTAGGAACCATGCACATGTGTGATTGTTTAATATATAAAAAGAATATATCACAATAACCAACATAAAGAAGCCAACCCATTTCTACCCGTGGGTGTCTTCAGTCATCTTCAGCTATGAAAGAGTGGGGGTATTGCACGTTTGGGCCAAGCTCGCACCGGTGTAATTACCACCTCCTCAGCATAAGATCGGCGTGAAGCAGTAATGCACTGTGCCTCGTACGCAGCGTTGCCAATGTCTTTATTCGCAATTACCCGAAAATGAAAGTTAAATTCCTCAATAATCCTCACAAGACTCTCGGCATACAAACAGAATATATCAACAGAATTATTAGTACTTTTCGATAAATATGAACGAATCCCCACATTCCCCACATAAAACCATTCCCCGATCGATGTGTCATTACCCGCAAATCGGGGAATTGCCCACACATTGGCCATGCTGCTCGTACGGTGAACGAGGTCAGGTCTGTATTCCTATCCCATTCCTCTCTCATCCTGTACTACGCTCCCCCAATCCCATCATTAATCTTTTTTTCAAAGTCAAAGCCAATATTTTTATTTTCCAAATTGGCCTCTTTTAAGGCGTTTTTAGAACGTCATATACACATAATATATTTTCCTTATCCCCTCCCTTTTTCAAACCGGCGCGGCATCTGCGACATCTGAGCAACTACTCGAGTTTCTTGCCGGTTCTTCTCAGTAGAGACAGCCTTCCGAATCGGTGGTAAATAAAAAAAAATAATTATGAAAACGTATATGACGTTCTAAAAGCGCCTCGAGAGAGGCCAATTTGGAAAATAAACGTTTTGACTTTGACTTTGCTATTGTAAATGTTCATGGGCTGCGGTCAGTCACTTAACATCAGGTGAACCGCATGCTCCATGTACCTGCTAGAACATCTATACTAATATTATAAAGCTGAAGAGTTTGTTTGTTTGTTTGTGAAAAATTCTTTTAGTGTTAGATAGCCCATTTATCGAGGAAGGCTATAGGCTATAAATCATCCCGATATTCCCACGGGAGCGAAGCCCTGGTGCGCAGCTAGTAAAGAATATTCACCTCTTGGATCTGCAAGTTGGGGTCCGGCGAGATGACGGTTCTGCTGGAGAAGTCCACCCGCTTGCCTGACAGGTTCCCTCGGAACCTGCCCTGCTTTCCTTTTAGACGTTGAACTAAGCCCCGCCCAGGTTTTTTAGGCTGTTAAAAAATATTTTTTACATATAATAAAACTGTAGAAATAAATGAATGAAATGAGAAGAAATGAATTCTGAACATTAAATATATTTAAAACATAATTAGCGGGCGGTGTTACTACATCGATATGAAACCCAAGTAGTAGGTAAAATTCTTTAAAATTTTTTTTTATTCAACATCAAACACTCGAGTTAAAAAAAACACATGTATAGTCACTTTTTAATTTTTAAATCTACGACCCGATTAGTGCAGTGGATATAGCAATGGTCTATTACGCTGGAGGGTGTGCGTTCAATTTCCAAGAGTAGAAAATTACGATGTGATGAACATTTTCTACTGTCTGGGTGTTAATGTATGTATATATTTACAAAAAAAAAGTATGTTTAAGTATGTCTATCAGTTACTTTCCATAGTACAAGCTTTACTTAGTTTAGGACTAGATAGCGTAGTGTTAAACATCCAGTAATATTTATTATTCTATTAATTTACCACCGGTCCGGAAAGTCGATTCGAGTAGATACCGGCAAAAGAATCGATAGTTATAAAACCTCTGCCTCACCTGCATGGACATCGGAATGCCGGACATCTCACTATTGATGTACAGAGCACAGTGGAGCTGCAGGTAGTCCCAGTCCTCCTGCACCAGCTCCGACTTCCCGCCGCTGGCCACGTGCCGGGCTATGACGTCATTGATGAGCAGGATCTCGGATTGCTTCATTGTGAGATCATCCTCATTGCTGGAGGGTGGTTAAAATATTGTCACTTAGTAAAACGAAATTTGTATTAATTAGAAGAAATTTAGAGAAATTTTAATTAAACAAAATAATTAAAAATATTGTCACTTAATTAAAACAGAATTTGTATTAATGACAAGAAACTTAGAGAAACTTTAATATTAAAAATATTGTTGAGAGTTGAAGAATTATTGGTGTGTTCTAGGGTTCTGTTTGTAGGTACACAATTGTAATTGAAATAAATTAAAATCATTCAGGCAAACTACGGATTCTAGTTTATAATTCAATTCTCTTAGCTTCACTTCCCGTTTTCAGTTCTAAAGCGCCTTGAAAAAGGTCAATTTGGAAAATAAATGTTTTGACTTTGACTAGTTCAAGCTACACTTGAACATTTAACACATAAGAGACTGATTATTGGACTAATTGGACTGTATAACTTTATCCTAATTATCCCCTAAAATATATTTCTTCCCAATTGAAATTGACATTTCAAAATTATATTTACGTCAAATTTTATTTTAGATATCTGGTAACCCTACCCAGGCCAATAACCTGGAGAGTAACAAGTCGGTGAACCAATGGGATCTTGCGATTAACGACATATGCAAATTTCACAACACGTGCTGAATGCCTTCAATCTGTCAGATAGCATTGAAGACATAGACAAAAAAAATATGTTCATTAAAATCATTTCTTACTGACATATTATAAATTGGTGAACTTACGTGCCAGCCTTAATATCAGATGCCACACTGGGTCTGATGCAGAGCGGTGGTACTGGCAGACGAGTGAGGATCAGGTCTTCAGGTCTAGAGCTCTTGAGGTTCATGCCCAGGAGCGGGATGTCATGGTCGGGGATACGACGGAAGAGGTTCAGAACCTATAAATAATTGATATTAAAACTTCAAATTATTATATAACTTAATCAAAAAGCTCTACGCAATTTACTTTACCACAAACTTGGCAGACTTCTTTCAGTAAATCTCTACCAAATATCTATAAGTAGATATACTCAAAATTATCACACAAGTATTAACTTAAAACAACTTCAACATGAGGCCAGACAACTGATAACAGAACTTTATAGTATAACACAAACAATCATTTTAACTAACGAGCAGTTATAATCAACCCATCGCAACCAAGTTTTGGTAGTTATGTTAATTTCATGTTATTATTATTAATGATACACTTTAGACCTACATAGGATACTGTACTGTTCGTAAGTAAAACGACTCGTTTTATTATGGGCATTAGTCACTTGTGATCACGGATAACATCAGAAGTGGGATTGAAAGGTTTAATTACTATTTTCAGCAAAAAAATATTGTTACAATATTAACTTAACTAATTAAGAACCAATTGTTAAACAACAAGTTTTCATCTGTAGGAAGGAACTGGCTTCCATATCACAGGCTGCGCCTAGCTCGGCCAGCCGGGGCCAGTAGTTTAAGGTAATACTAAAATTGGTAAATAAAATATTTTTTTTTTAGCTAACAAAGACTAACCTCCAACGGATTCATCTCAATAACAATATTCCCCGTGCTCAACATCGATGCCAGCTCCTTATTCGCTTCCTTGGCCTCATTAAACTCACTCAGAACCCTCCGAACCAGCGGATCTGTCGGCTTCTTATTCCTGTACTTCTCGTGAACAATCTTCAGAATACCAGCTGAACTTTTTTTAACGACCCCATTAATAGAATCACAATGCGGACATTTCGTGCAAGTTTTCGCCTTTTTAATGACCGCCGCACGTAAATTCTTCTTGTGCAAGTAGGATATTTCGGGGTTCGTGAATTTGCGGCGATATGACTTCTTTATATGTTCTGGAAGCATGACTTTTGCACAGTTCTGAAATTGGTGAAAAAAAAGTGAAGTTTAGAAAATGATAATAAAAAATTAAGGCTGACAAAAATAATTATGATTCAAATGCAAATTTGAAAGATGGATACAATAATCAAAAAGTACAACAATTCTCAAATATTGTTGCATTGTATTTACAAATTATGTATGAGGTGATGAGTGTCAAAATTGGCAAGTGAAACAACCAACAGTTGGATTTATACTGTTTTAATTCTTATTATGTTTATCAATTTATGTTTTGTTAAAAAATAATAGATATGCCAAACGCTTAAAAATGTGAACACTATGCTGAGATTAAACACAAATAATTTATATTTAATGGCATCTCAGAAGCTTTAAAAAATTTAAAAAATGATTAATATGTTTAATTTTTATCTTACCTTACAAATAGTCTGCAGTATAGTGATGATAGATCGGAAGTAGCCCACGTGGAACACAGGCAGAGCCAGGTCGATGTAACCGTAGTGCCCCACGCAGTCCGCCAGGCCCAACCCGCAGGTTTCACAGTTGGCATCTTTTTGGTTTGTCCCCTAAAACAAACAGTGTAAATTGATATCATAATTAATTAAGAAAAACATACAGATATATAAAAACCATTTTCTGTTTAATCTACAATTATTTTAAATAATTTATCAATTTATATGGACATAACAATTATTCATAAAAAACATTTAGAACAACATAATATAAAGAGAGAAGACACAAGACAAGAAAATCAAATAAAAGAGAAGAACTAATAAAAGAACATTTAAAACTTGTTGCAATGTATGAAGCAGTTGTGAAATAGTCCAGCCTCAGCATACATTATAAATTGGTAGATCCACAACACTATTAATTCTACCAAAGACCAGAATATCATAACATTTTTCTACCTTATATATTCAGAAAACTTTGATTAATAAACTGACAAAAATCATTTTAATCCATTTTATTTGTCCAATAAGAAATATAATTGAAACATTCCATTTTAAACATTTAAAAGATTTTTCCCACTCACCATCCGTCTATCAAGCACTCCATAGCTAGCTGGGACCCTTTGCCCATCTTGAGCATATAGACTTTTTGTAATCACTTGAATATTTGCTGCTAACTGGATATCTGATGCACTGTCCACATTGAATGTGACATGAGAACTGAAACACAACAGAATAATCTTAGAAACAGATGTAATAAACACAAAGATTTCAATTAAGGAAGAAGTTGATGCTTTTGAAAAGCTTACAGCTTTATAAGTATACATTAACAATGTTAAAGCATGTGATATGTCTTCTTAACATGATATTTGAATTGATATGATATTTCAAACAGACATTTTATTCACTTTTAGACACAGATGATATTGCACATCAGTATGAAAAAATATGTCTCTTCTTTTAATTGTTACTATTTTTATGCTAATAATTTATCCTTAATCTTAAATTAAAATAAAATAGAAGTATGTATGCATGGTCACAATAAAATGTAAAGTAATCTTATCCTAAAAACTCTCAAAGCTCATGGGAATAAATAGTTTGAATTAAAAATATATCATTTGTGCAAGATTTACTGTGCTGTTAAATAAAAAAGAGTAAAAAGATGTACTTTGCGTTAAAAATAAGTTGCATATTTTGTAAACATAACCTTACTTACATCTTTCTTCCTACATATGTTTCACGATATTGTTCTTTCGGCATGATGAAAGCTCTTAAAGATAAACATGTGTTGAGATAATAAATCACTAAGCTAAACTTATATATAAATTAATTTATAAAATAACATTGAATGGATATCGATATCGGGGTTTAATAAATTTGGTCAACTTGACTGTCATCCGTCAAGGTCAGCCTGTGGAGACTGACAGTTTCATACACAATAATGACATTAAAATATTATTGCCATCGCACAAAACATGTGCCAGTTAAATAGGTAAAATAAATAAAAAAAAAATAAAGTTAAATAGGTAATGCTGAATAAGGCAGTTTGTTCGTGAAATATATTTTTTTGGCTGGATTATGATACTAACTGAATAAATGCCAAGAATGAATGAAATTCTCATACAACAGGGTCTTTAAAATAGAATAGAATATGTAATGCTCTATATTGCTATTTTGAGTCCAGCGAGATGTTAAAATATTGGGAAAGAATAAAACTGTACTTCTATAAAAGTTATTGATTGTTATAAACGAAAACTAATAATACCATATCATGCCTAGCAAAGAAGTTTTTATCCAAAACCATTTATCAATAAAATAGTTTTAACAATTTTCAACAGTAAACGAAGGTTTGGTTTATTAATAAAGAAAAATTAGTAAAATTCTTCTTTTAGAACTTTTATGTTACTGAGGGTTAAGGCACGAAGGAGCGCATTTTAAATATATTTCATATATTGTAGTATATAAATAATACGTGTTTCATGACAAAAAAAAAATAACATAAAAATCATGTAAATCTACTTAGTAGATTTTTGAAGGAGGGTATCCCAGTTCATATGTTTCTGGCGTAGATAGAAGCGCCTAGCGCGCCGTTTTTTGGCTTGTCAACCGAAACCACGCAACAATTTTCACATTTCTAATCTTGATAAACGTTATTAATTCGCTAATGTAAGCCGAGAGAATTGTATTTATCAATGCGGCGTACAAAGTTGAATGGAATAAAAGTGCAGTGCTATTAAAATCTAGTTGAATTTCGTTTTCCCACCGCTGTGACCCGCGAACTCTAAACATGCCTCTCTTGAAAAGAAAAGCCTTTGAGAAATCGACGGCGTCAGGGTTCTTGCGGGACGACGATGAGGTATTTCATTGTGAGATCACCGACGAGATTTTCAAGGATTATGAGTGAGTTGTTTACTGAATACAATTTTCGCGCAAATTGCTACATTTTTTTAGACCCTTTCGTGAATATCAGTTTAACACGCCGTTGACATTGTCTCCGTGCGGCCTCTCATATAGTTACGCGAGCGTGACACCATGTTTCGCAATTATAGAACGCCGTGTTTAAATTTTATTGATTTTAATAAAGTTTTTGTTGTGTATTTTGTAGGGAGTATTGCGAAAGGATTATTCTCGTCAACTCGATGGTGTGGACATGTGAGATGACGGGGAAGAACAACTTGACGTATTCTGAGGCTCTGGAGAGTGAGAAAGCAGCAAGGAGGTCCCTGAAGGATTTTCCCATGGAGTTGAGGATACCAATATTGTATCTTGCAACAAAAACCAAGAGAAGTTCGTTTGCAGAGATGTCTGAGGATGTATTTAATTTTGTGAGGGAAAGATTCTTTGTTGGAGAAACTGTGGAAGCCTGCTTAGAGGGAGATCTTTGGAGGGAAGCTCATATATTATCAGTTACAGCTCAGAAACAGCATCCAGATAAGTAAGTTTAAATATTCAAACAATCTAGCTTATAAAATGGTTTCAATGACATACAGCATTAATAACTATGTTCATATATAAAATAGATAAACAGAAAAAAATCATTATTCATAAAATTTAATTTAAATTGGAAAATGTATTTTTTCCTAATAGGATGCTAGATAATGATTTCTGATGGTGGATTTTGCTTAGAAATACAATAAATTTTTTTATCCATAATATCTAAGTTAAAAGGACAAAAAAATGGAAATTAAAACCTCTACCATAATAAAAAATAATTAATTATTTTTTTTTATACTTATAACAAAAAATTAGAGATGAAACGGATATCCGTTAACTATCCTGTATCCGGCCTATCCGGCCCTATTTTCACTATCCGGACGGATACCGGATAGTAGTGCATTATCCGGCCGGATACCGGATAATAAAATAAATAAATGTATATGTCAAAAGATGTTTCCCGCGACACCGTTCACGCTGAATTATTTACGCCCTAAACTCGTCTATATCGCTCTTTTCTGTGGAATCACAAAATTTTCTAAAACTATATCGTTTCTCGTTGTCTAATCTATTTCTGTATCAAATTTCATCAAAATTGGTACTGTAGTTTAGGCGTGAAAGCGTACAGACCGGCAGACAGAGTTACTTTCCAATCTATACATATAATAAAACAGTAACAGAGTAATTGGTATGCAATATGTATGTTCTATAGATACCAAAACCATGGTCAAAAATTTTTTTTTCTGTTTGTCTGTTTGTCTGTTTATCTGTTTATCTGTTTGTATGTGCGTCAATCACGTAATAACCACTGGGCAGATTTTTATAAAATTTCACATGCTGATAGACAAATATTAGGTGCAACTTATAGGCTACATTTTATTTGAAAAATATATTTTTGGGGTGGCCCTCCATACATGTAAACGGAAGGTAAAAAAATAAATTGGCGAATACATAATTGAGTGAGGTTTCATTGGAAAGGTCTTTAAAAATGATATCGAGGTTTCTAAAGGCGTTTTCTGCTGAAGTAAATATTTTTTGAGGTATGTGCTTCTAAAGTCGTGAAATTGTCATACCACGTGACACTGTAAGATTTTGGTTGAGTTGCAGATAAAACTTTTTATACTCTTAACGTATAAATTAAGACGTTAAAATACTCAATGAATCCTCAAAAACCTTCAAAAAATAACTAACTCTCTGCCCGCGGCTTCACTCACGTTGGCTTCGATTTCTGTATTTTTAAAGAGGCGCGCGCTCTGTGAGATTTTGGTCAAACCTATTTCCATAGAAAATTATAAAAAAAACTATAGATATGCGCATATATCACTGGTCCTGCGATCGTAATTTTTTTAAACTTTTGTTGTGCTTCTCTAAAAATACAGAAATTAGTAGCCCACGCGTTCGAAGCCGCGGGCGGAAAGCTAGTTTATAATATTAGTAATTGATTATTTTACACAAAGCAAATCTATACATAATCTTTTTGATGCCAATATAATTAAACAGTAATCAAACCATTTCTGTACATTGAATATTTTTCAGAAAGAGTAATTGGTATGCAATATGTATGTGCTATAGACACCAAAACCATGGATAGATTTTTATTCTGTTNNTCTATTTTTTGCCACAAATTATTATTTGTATATGAATAATGGCAGAAATTGTCGCGCGCGCATATATTCAAATCAAGTTGTAACGCGATAAGCGTCCGAATATCCGGCCACCGGATATCCAGCTATCCGGCCGTGTAGCTCGCAGGATATCCGATATCCTGTATCCGGCCAAACCACTATCCGTTTCATCCCTACAAAAAATACAATATGAATATTCCTAATTTTTAGTATAAATATTTTTTACATTTGTAAAAACAAAATATCTAAAATAAATTTAATGACCTTACCCACTGTGCAAATAAAAATAACCTAAAACATTATCAGTTAACTAATTATATTTTGACACAATTTATCTCAACAAAATAATAATATGATGGAATAAACTACACTTTTTGTGGTAGATACATGTACATTTGATATCTTATAAACCAAATATTGCAAGATTCCCTAATTAACTACTAAAGTTAAATCAAATTTAAATAAGTATGTATTATCATCTGAACATACATGCTGAAATGAGTCAACAGGGAAAATACACATACCGAATGTTTGCTTGACCTTTTTTTTAAATGTGAATATTCTTTAATCATTCTAAGTCCTACCTAAATTATTAAAAATATCATAGTTTTCTTTATAGCAATAAAGTTATCTAATTTACATAGTTTATTTTTCAATATAATAAACATAAAAATAACAATGTTCCCACCATGCACATATTGTTATTAAGTTGAAAATATTTACATACAAATATTCTTTTAACATTAAAAAAGACTGTTAGATGTACAAGTTTGCATCTTAAAAAAACCATGATAAGATTTTCACATAATAATGCTGAATATTGAAAACCATTAATTGATACAAGGATGTAGATTGTGTAAAGTTACAAAAGTATTTTATACTTCAGATACTAACAGTGGTTTGGGAGAGATTGCTTGTAATAAAAAGGTTTCTTTTATGTTATTTATATCTGTATTGTATCAATGATGTGATGTGATAAATAAGGTGTTTAATAAATAACATAGTTTTTGTAACAAATAAATAATTTATTACTATTATAGTTTTCCTTAAAATACAGACCTTTAATGTGTAGCGTTTGTAACCAATATAAACTGTTTTATTTCCAGTAAAACAATGCTACCTCCCTCCGCGTATTGTTACGAAGTGGAACAGTATGAGGAGTCAGATGCGTCAGCCGTTGGGCAGATCGGCACAGCACCGTACGAGCGTATCCGACGACGTAAGGGCATCTACTCGAGAGACAAGAACAGGCTGTTTCTGAAACAGTTTGTTGAGATGGGATCTGTTATTGCTATTAAGGTAATTGTGTTTGATATATATACATTTTTTTTGGTTTAGTGTTCCAGTAATATAAATAATTATAAAAAGATATGTTTTTGTAAAAGGACATAGCATGTAATGTAAAGAAGATGTGACATAAAAACTCTAGTCTGTATTAATAACATACAACTGAAAACAAAAAAAAAAATACTGATGTTTTAATAATATTTAAGGTATATACAACAAATTCAAAACCTTTGAGCAACCTTATCCCTTAAAGACATCCTTCAAACATAATTTAATTATAAGAAATCTAACACATGCAATAATTATTTCAGGCATCAGCAATAGATAAATATAATATCAACAAAGTGCACTTCGACCAGATATTCACTGGGAGTCCACCGGAGTTCCCCTCGTCCAAGAAACTCATGACTCCCACATCGAAACCTGGCTCGGCTTCCAAACTGAACAAGTCAATTAAGAAAATCAGCCCGCAGAAGGGGAGACAGGAATCTATGGATAAGTTTGTTAAGAAGACAGATAAAGCAGAAGGTAAGGAAAGGAATAGCTTATTAGTATTTATCTATGAATTCAGTCTCCCCCTCCTTTTGTTGATTTGCAAGCCCTATTTTATATACCAAAATAGCTCTGTTGTAACAAATCCAACTACACCATATATAAAAAATCTGTCTAGCTATTTAGGATTTGTGTGTGCCAAAAAATGGCCATTCATATGTATAAAGGAGAATAAGGAGGGTAATGTTTATTAAGTGTATGTACACTTGATATACATTACCCTCTTCTGTCGAAGTTGGGTCAAAAAGCAAATATACATCACAAAAATATATTTTAATTAAAAAACCAAGAAAGACAAAAGTTTTAGTAGTGTCAAAAGTTCTTATTAGAGGGCAAAATTCTTACTAATCTTGTATCATAATTGTTAAAATTAGTAACTTCAATTTAATTCTGTAAATCAAACTTATGATATTCTATAATAAAAAGATAAATAAAAAATACTCAAAAAAAATATAATTCAAGCTCAGTCTCTAGAAAGTCTCTTGTCTTTCTTTTTAGAATTATCAATGAAATTCTTCCCTTTATTTTCTAAAATTCCAACAATTAACAATTCACACATTCCAGTGAACAAATCGAAAACAATAAATCCAGAAGCTAAGAAGAACGCCCAAGAGCTGGCAGACAAGATGCGCAGAGCCGAGGAGCAGCTGCGGCTGCGGAAGGAGGAGGAGAAGGCGAGGAAAAAGGAGAAGACCGCCCGCGTCATGGCCTACATGAAGGAGTGGCAGAAGGTCAAGGACGACCTGGAGCTGGAAGACCATAAGGTACCTTCAAATTACTTTAAAAAAAATTCCAATCATTAATCCTCTCTCTATTCTGTCCCCTTCCTTCCGATGCCGGCGAGGCATCTTCGACTCTTCGATGTTGCAGATGTTGTAGAATTTATAGGCTGCGGTCAGTCATTTAACATCAGGTGAACTGCCTGCCCTGCTTACCTGCTGTTACATAAAAATAAATCTAATGTGTGAATTAAATATTTTAGTGGTGCAAGATTTCATCTCTCATTGTATGTAGTAGAATCACAGTACATTTTCATTGCATTCAAATTTTACATACCTCCTCATTAATTTTATACAGTTATAAATAAATAACTGACTGTTTCATTTAAAATAATTGTAATTGTACAGGTACTTCCAAAAGGCACACCAATAATAATGGATGGTATAGATTCAAAGCATTTCGGAGACTTCCTCTCCGTCTTGGACTTTGTGCACACATTCTCCGAAGTGCTCAAGACCAAGGACACATTCCCCAACGAGCTGGACCTGGAGACCTTCCGGAAGGCTCTCACGATGAAGGAGTCTGCGGGAGTATTCTCAGACCTGATACAGATGTTCCTGAGTGCGATATTCTCTTTGCAAGAGGATGAGGCTGAGGAGTATAATGAAAAGGGGGGGATTCAGGAGTCTACAGGTATGGAAAAATATAATATTACCTTTTCTGTAAATAGCTATGGTAATTTACTAAGTGATTGTTAAAAAAGAGGTAATGAAATTGAATTTTCTATTTGTCAGAAATATGGATGAAAAACGATTAATAATATTACACACATTTGTATCATACCTTAGAAGAAATTATTGTCTTGTGCCCAAAAAAAGATGTAAAAAAATATGTATTTAAATAAAACCATAATCTTTTCCTCAGCACGTTGGTCAGAATTACGTCAGAATGATTGAGGTGGTATTGATGAAATTGAACACACCACAATTTAAAGACTAAATAATAAAGTATTTATTAATGTTTATTGGTTACCCAATAGTAAGTAAAGTTTGTGCTGCTTAAACAATTCGGAAGAATTTTTCAATAATAATATATCATTTATTTCCAATAATATTTTATATAGATAAATTATGTTATCCAGTACACTGATATATTTATTCTCTACAATTCTAAAATGATATTACAGCAGATGACCAGCAAGACACAGAAGGTCTCAACAGAGCGATAGAACTAGCGACGAAGGCTAGCAAATGGTCACACACGTACCTCGGCACATCTCTCAGCAAGTTGCCGTTGGACCCCAGTACAGTCAGCGAAGTTTTACGGTAAAAATCACTATAATATCTTTCTCTGGTGTTTCTAAAACCTACTAATATTATAAATGTGATAATTTAGATGTTTATTTGTATACAAATAAGATATTAGGTGATATCTCTATTGATCTACTGGCTGAGCTCAGCAATTTCACCCGTGTATATATCCCGTTCCCGTAGGATTTTCTGGATAAGAACTATCCTATGTCATTCCTGGTGTTTCAAAGAATCTCTGTACAAAATTTCATCCAAATCGGACCCCTAGTATTGAATACAAACAAAGTCTTTTCACTTTATAATATTAGTATAGAAATAGAAAAGTATTGAATTCTACGCGAGCGATGCCGCGGGCAGTAGCTAGTTATTTTATTAATTTCTCCCCATTCCCATAAATAGATTGTTGTTTTAAAATTACAAATATTGGGTATATTTTTTGCTCCCTTAGCATAATGTTATATGGCTTTCCTCAAGTAATTGTATATCCGACGCAAAAATAATTTTCCATATGGGATCATATTAACAAACATTAATATTATTAGTATGGAATTATACATGCTAGGTAATAGGAATATGCCATTATATATAATAGTTGTTAATTTTTTATAACAATAAAATTTATTTTTTATACTAAGAACACATAATTATTAAACACTTGTTTTTTCCAGGCTTCACCTGCTATCCTCGGGCAGCGAGGCGGGCGGCCGGTGCGTGGCGTGGCGGTGTCACCAGCGCGGCGGCTACAGCTCCACTGACGACCCGGGCCTGCGGCTGCGGCTGCAGCGGCCGCACTTGTTGAAGAGGCTGTCCTACTCGCACGTGGCCGCGCTGCCTATGGGTGAGCGAGACGGCAATAATAGCGAGCGAGTTTACGCAACTAGACGTCATGCGCCTATTTTGGCGTGGAAAGAAACGACATGTTTAAGTAGCTGCGCAACGTTGTTTCACCGGTGTATATCTGACTTTCCCGTTGGTTTTCCGGAATAAAAGCTATCTTATATCCTTTCTTGTATTTCAAACCAGATTGGGACAAATTTTCATCAAAATTGGTTCAGTGGTGTGAAGAAGTGACAGACATACCGACAGAATTATTTTGCATTTATAATATCAGTAAGCATAGTAAGTAAGGATTTCAGGGATATAATTTGTAATGGAATTAATAATTATATAGAATTATAAAATACAAGATTAGAGGATACACTTCTTTCGATGTCAAGCTTTCATAAAAATTCTATTGCATAATATTGAGAAGTTTCAATAATCCCCTATAGTGCATATTGTTAAATTCCATCTATTTAGTAGTAACGGCTCTAAGTTTGAATGTAATAATTTGATTTGAATACTGGATCTTCATTATATAGCTATTTTAGTTAAATTAACATTGTTTTAAACTGTACTAAACGTTGAC